>JAVIWB010000800.1:0-172985 GCA_031893035.1 Dermolepida albohirtum | reverse complement strand
ACTCTGTGACCAATGGTTTGGTGTAGAAGGTCGCATTGTCAGTATGCGAACATTATATCGCCGCATTCGAGCTTTTGGACTTGCTTCATACCGTCCACGATTAGTCCTTCCTTTGACTGCAGAACATCGTCGTCAACGTTTGAACTGGTGCAGAGAACGGCAGCATTGGGAAGCAGAATGGCATAATGTCGTATTCAGCGACGAATCGCGATTCTGCCTAGGCATGCATGATGGCCGTCAGAGGATAAGACGCCGTCGTGGAGAGCGACGTGATATTGGATTTGCTGTTGAGAGGCATGTGCACAGGACTGTTGGAGTAATGGTTTGGGGGGCTATTGCATATGGAAGCCGATCACCTCTTCTGTTTATTCGGGGCAGTATGACAGCTGCGCGTTATGTTGATGACGTCCTACAAACCACTTTATTGCCTTATCTAGATGGCCGTCCACACGTCCTTTTTCAGCAAGACAACGCGCGTCCACATATTGCTCGTCGTACTATGGACTTTCTACGAGAAGCTGGCGTTAATGTTTTGCCGTGGCCAACCCGTTCACCGGATTTAAATCCCATCGAACATGTGTGGGACAAAATGGGGAGAAGACTGACCAATTTGAACCATCCTCCACAAACTCTGGCACAGTTAATCCACCAAGTTCAAGTTGCTTGGAACGAGGTGCCACAAGCAGACATCGACCATCTCGATGCCTAGACGTGTACAGGAGTGTCTACAGCTACGGGGTCGCCAAACACATTATTGATTTTTTTTCAAATTAATGTTAATAAAATTTCTTGGAAATCTGATCATTTCATTCTTGACTTAAGCTTATCACATTACCAAAAAATCACGTCCAGGAAACTATTCCTTCTAGGTGTAGCACTTCTAATGTCATTGAGTATATTATACTTCCAAGACTTCCTTAATTATTATCTAATGTGGTTATAAACGACAATATTTCATTACTTGGAGATAAAATATCGTTATTTAGGTTATTTTTATATTTCTTCATATACATATTTGGCTTCCCACATGTTTAAATTTCTGCTATTGCTTTTCTTAACTAATCATTCATTTTTTTGCACTAAAGTTATGATTTGTATCTATATAACGTAGTTTCTTCTCCTCTAACCAATGTATATTTTTGGACAAGAATTGCATCTTATTTTATAAATATTCGACTCTTCTAACGGATGGGTGTTCGTTACTTTTATTCTAAGATGACTTCGTAATGTATTGCTGTTGAAAAAGCCTGGGATTAAATTGGATTTTATAAATAATTTATTAACACAATTATGCCAAATTTCATGAAACTTAAAGATTTCAATCATCGTTTTAGAATCTTTTTGCCCCCACTTCTGACTGGTTTTCTCTGGAATGTATCTTAATTTCTCCGATACATTTATATTTAAACTTGCTGAAATTTATTCAAAATGGCTTTTAAAGATTAAAACAACAGTGAAGTTACTGATTGTTCTGGTATATATTGTAATAGCACTCAGTACATTGAAAAGACCAGATTTACAAAATATAGAATTATACACCGTTATTTTAAAACTTAAATTTTAGATTGTAACAGTGAAGATATTTTTGCATTTATGTGTATATGTACGTATGTGTGTTACATTAGAATTGTTTGCTAATTCCAAATTGAACAATAATCGCTAATATTCAATAAAATCTTGGTTTAATTAACGTAATTTGTCACAGAATTCTTTTAATATACTTTTTTAATAATTACTATTTTTGTTTAAAAATGCAATTAATTAAAAAATGTCGAGATTGTTAACAAAAAGAAATAAAAAGTGGAGAAGACGCCAAAGCCATGGAAGAGAAAACACACAAATGTTTTTTTTTATAAAATCATAGAAAAAGATGTATTTGTCCCGGCGCGTTCGTCAACATATGTATGTGTACACTGGCATAAGTCGGACACAAGTTCACATTTATTAAAATTGAATCTTAAGAACCATGAAATTAAAATATGAAAATACGGTTTTGGTTTTACACACATTCACAATGTACTTAATGTACTTAAAAAAATATGGTAGCACATTTGACGATCCTGTAACAATAGTCGATAGTTACAAAGAGTTTTTCCAGTCGATTTACTTGCAAGACAGTAATACACCATCTGGTCTTCCTATGCGACATTACACGGGCCTAAATAGTTATACCATTACGGTTACTTATATTTCTGAAGATGAGGTCCTCCGAAGTCTCAGGCAATTGAAGGGTAACGATCATATTTCTTCTTTTTTGGTAAAAATTGTGCTTACGTCTTTGCCAGGTCTTTATTTAAGTTGATCAGTATGAGTTCGTCAGTAAGCGTTCAACTACAACTAATTTGACCGTTCTTACTTAGTACCTTTGTAAACAATTGGATGACAGAGCTCAGGTGGACGTTATTTATATCCATTTTACCAGACCTTTGATCATATTTATCAGTATAAATAAATAAAATGGAGACCGTTGGGTTTGCCTCACCATTGATATCACATATATCTTCTTATTTATTTTACAGGAAGCATTACGCTTCTTATTTGGGTCATCACTCAAATTACTTTGTTCATATCTCGGGGTACAAACTTGGGACCCTTGCTTTTTCTGGTTTTCGTGAATGATCTTTGTAATGAGGTTCAATGTCATGAGTTACTTTTTGCCGATGATCTTAGGCTTTTTTATCAAGTGGCACAGGTTTGTTCTTGCAGGATCAGAGAGATATTGTATGTAATTGGAGTACGTTCCTTCTCCAAAAAATTCAGTACCATACATCACCCTTAATCTCCAAATGGCTCTTCCCACTACGAGAAAATATGGTGGATCTTGACGTTACCTTCTATTTCAAATTGTCTTTTTCTTCTCATTTTGATAATATTACCAACTTCAGTTTAAAATTTTTGGAATTTTTAATTACAAATATGCGTAACTTTGATTCACTGGATGCTATATTATCCGTGTACATTTCTTACTTGCGCTCCAAACCTGAGTATGCTTCCTTCATTTAGTCTCCTGTACATACATGTCAAGTACGTTCCCTGGTGGTAGGACAAAAAAAAACATCGTGAACTGCAGTAGTGTGGAAAGATCATGTGTTCAGCTTCCATGTCAACGCATAGTTTTTTGAAAAATCTGGTTTTCAGTAGCTTAGTTTTTAAGTAGTTTACTACGCGCGGCGCCACCTAGGGAGTCCCTGGATTAAAAATAATATTCAAGCTTAAAATATAGTACAGTGTGATAATTTATTTAGCCTTAACTAATTATAAGATTGGAACTTAATGTACCTATATGTAATATTTAAATGAACTATAGTAACGTTTACAGCCTATTCTAAGATTAATTCAAGCAATCTTCCATCGGCACTGATGTTAAGTTGAAATCATATTTAAAATTGATAAAAAAAATACTTATTTTAAAAAATACAGAAAATTAGACAATTTAAGTCGTCGAATATTAAAACTTGCTTTCCAAGTAATAAAGGGCCACTAAATAGAGAAAATTTCGTGGTCATAGTAAAAGATATTTTAAGAAACGCAAGGTATGCGTAATAGGAAAAGTACATATAAGAACTCGTTTAGCGATGGAAATAGTATTAATGATATTATAATAGTACTAATGATTTTATATTAGTTGTAATAAATCAATTGAAAGAGATAGAATGAACATCCTATCGTTTACCTATAGTGCGCTTATGAGTAAATACATGAAATATAATAAAACATATTTTAAAGGTTAAAATAAAACAAGTCCATTGTAACACATATATATTTCATATAATTGTAATAGTAATACAGTATGCTATATATATTTTGATTTAATAAATTTCCAAAATACATCCAACAAACTCTATTGTCATATTACATGTGATATCTCATATACTGCTTATTATAGAAAAGTTTTCAAACATCGTGCACTTCATTTGCGAAATATTCACTCCAGTCTTTATTAATATTTGTACACTCGTTAATAACGCTTAGTTCTTAGTCTTTTATCGTTACTACATTTCCTACGCTTAAGTGATTATTTATAACGT
Source organism: Dermolepida albohirtum (assembly GCA_031893035.1). NCBI lineage: Eukaryota > Metazoa > Arthropoda > Insecta > Coleoptera > Scarabaeidae > Dermolepida > Dermolepida albohirtum. Next base: position 168,957 of record JAVIWB010000800.1, on the reverse strand, counting down.
AACATAAGATATACACATTATGTATGCATATTTTACGCAAAGCACCCGATGATTGAAAACATTTCTTGCTAACTAAGGAATATGAACATTCCGTATGAATTACTTTAAATCATTTTCTTGTCATTATACACTCACGGTTTATATGTACATGTCTTAAAATTACTTAAAGCATGATTTTATTCGTTTTCCTTCAACTTAATATTATTTTCATCCAAATGCTTATAATGAAAATACAGTATATACAAATAAAACTTCTATGGACCGTGTACCAAAACAACATTTAGCACCATAGTTGAAATATAAGAACACAATTGCAAATTTATTTCCTAGAGGAATGCATTTTGATGAATATTTCTCTTATAATAATTATTGCAGTATTCAAAACTATTTTGGAAGTAATTATAAGCGTTTTACATAAAATACATCAATATGAATATACGCACTAAGTAGAAGTTTTGTGAGCTTGAAAATTAATAAATGTATACGCGACGTCTGACAATTCAAATTCCTGAGGTTGTAGTTCTCATTTTCAATATCATCTTACTTATTGTAATGCTTAATTCCTAATTTAAATAGGAATATTACTGTTACTTGTTGGACTAAATATTATTTTATTTAATATACACAACCGAGGTCATAAACACTTTAATTTTATTTAAATGAGCAAAACCGTTTCATTAGAAGAAGTGGTTACACAACCATAAATTATGCATGTGTTTATTTTCAGCACATAAGCATTTAAAATATTTAAATGTAATTTTAAAAAAAGTGAAGAGTAATACTTATTTATATTTTTAATTTGCAACCGGAATAGTATATTTTTAAGTTTTTAAATTCTCTCGAAATTTAACAGAACTTAACACATAAACATTTAAAATTTATTCGAATGTTATTTTAGAGCTTTGACATGAGTTTAAAATGTTTTATTTTAGAATTCTACATTCCGTCAAAATTCAGATATTTTAATAGAATTCAATCTATAAAACATTTAAGTGGTTTCAGAATATTATTTTAGGCATAAAATGTTAAGGTATTTGAGATTTTAAAATCTGCACGCGGAATATTGTATTTTTTATAAATCCTGTTAAAGTTCAAATACTTATAAAGTAAGAATGGAAAATATTTTTGAAAGTAACCGATAATTTAAAATTAATATATTAGGTTTAAAATATATAGAGTTGTAATATGGCACACAGTAATAGAAATCAGTCTTTATATATATTCAGTGAATAATTAGGCCTTTCTAACGAGCTGTCTTACTATTCTAACAAGTCATGGTATTATGAAATACACATAATATGTTAGTAATTAGTTAATTATACTAAAATATTGATCGAATGTAAGTTCATATATAAAGTACATAAAGTAAAATTTCAAACCGAAAATTAATGAACTTATGAAAAGGATTTGATATTTAACAGGAAAAAGATTTTTATATCTTTAATTTTTCATTTTTAATAATAGTAATGATATTAAAAACAAATAGATAGATTTAACATTTAGTAATTAACATTATCAAAATTATCTAAAAAACTTTATATAAGCACCTAATTTTAAATATGAAAATATATTTACACAAAATTTTACTAACAAAGCAGATACTAACACCCTGTATAATAAACGAAATTGTCTTCATCTAAGTGCATAATTCTAAGGTTCACATTTTAGCACATGCACCACTATGCTAACTTCTTAATTTTTAATAATGGACAGAAATCTACTTCCATAGAAAAATTCATTTAATGTCAATCATACTAAATTTTCTTATTCTTAATCGCACTGTTTATAAAACATATAAATTACATACATACACATTCATTCCTGTAAAACATTAGGGAATACATCCTAATTTCAACATTGGATATTTTGTAAAATATTTGGAAAATAATATATGTATATGTACATATATGTATGTATATATATATACGTATATATATATATATATATATATATATATATATATATATATAGTACTAGGCAATAAAAGTAACAATAAATATTAAATAATTTTTAAGTTTTTTAAAAAAAAGTTTCTAATAGAGTAGAGGTTTTTAAATTTATAATGGTTCAACCCTGAGATTACAGAAAGTAACAGAATCATTATTATCCTAAAACCAGGTATTTGATTCAATGAAACCTCTTTCAACAGATCTATATCTCTTCTGCTTGTAGTCTTAAAACTATTTAAAAGATTGTTTCTCCAACCAATAATAAAACCCAAAAAAATCCACTTTAGATCCAGGAGCAAGCATTCAATAATAGATCAGCTACATAGTCTGTTCTGCTACATTTCTAGAGCATTTAATACTATATGGCATAATGATTTTTAAGGTAAAACCTATCTTCCAAATCAATATTCTGAAATATTATATATCTGATAGATATTTCAGAATAACACTAGCAAGCATATTCCGTTTTGAAAGAGTTAAAACTGCAGTACACCAAAGAACTGTACTAGGTCAGCTATTTTATTTACTCTGCACAAGTGATAATGAGTAAAAACTCAAATACATTACTGGACGAAAAAATGATTAATAAATTTTAATAAAACAAAATCGATCAACATTGAATTTTACAAATAAAGGAATGAAATATAAACCGCTACATATTAACAATCAAGAGGTACTGCATGCAAATACAGATAAATACCTTGACATGATGTTAGATACGAAACTACTAGAGGCACATGTGAAGAGAAAAAGAGGAGAACTTTGCCTCAAATATGATATATAATATAAAAAATAATAAAGATATATTGGGTGGAAGAAAACAAATTTCACCTTGTCTCTTCACAATAAAGCATGTCCAGAAATCAATATGGATTTATAAAATTAAACTGTGGGCTTGCAACAACGATATCTTGCAACATTTTAAAGTAAAGTTCTGAGGAACATCGTTGTTCTTTTTAGAAGGTACCGAACGAAAGCCTCTATAAAGAATTAAATTAAATTTGCAAGGAACCATAAAGAAAGACTCCACAATCATGTGTATATTGAAGTTTTTTTATTTTTAAACAACATTCGTTAAGAAAAGAAAAATTTGCCGATATGATATAAGTGTTTAAGTTAAAAGAACTTAAGGAATACCGACAGGTAATCTTTTAAATTAGTAGAGCTTTTCATTAGAGATGTCGTGTCTGTTCGATGGAGACGGGCAGAGCTTTACTTATTATGATGAACATGCAGTAATCAAGTATGAATTAAAAGATGATCTGAAGGGAACAAATTTTTTGATATGGACAATATTTAGTCAAGCGAATAAAGAATATTTTGCGTTGAAGATATCACTATTATATAATAAGATTTTGATCAGTTTTTATGTATATTTTAACATAGAATTGTGTCATTTACCTGAATATCTCAAATTCATTCACTATTTTAATATTGGGATAGAAGAAATACAGTTTCCTGTTGGGAGTACATATTACAAATTTGTTTTTGCGTTACTTTTAATGCCTACTTTATACATAGTTAACTTCTATTAGAGAGTTCTTAATTAACTGCTAAAATATTGTATTTGTACATTATTCCTTAAATCAACATAACTTGCACATTTACACGTAATGACGTTATTTCAATATTTGATTTCAGTGAAGACATTTTTAAACAATAAAATGTATTTTATATGCAGAAAATTTATAGACATATCCTTTTTTAAACTTATTAGATTTTACCCTAGAAAGACATCGCATTTTTTGTGACAATTTGTCGACTACAATTCTTTTGTTTTTTCAATTATATGCACTTTGAAAAAAAAACAAGCGTATTTAAAATATTAAAATATTTTTTCATTGTTAAGCAGTAATGAATATATTGAACATAATAAATATAATAAGAACTTATAAAGTGATGTAAATACTGGATATACACATATTAAGAAAAAAAAACAGAAAAATCTAAAATTAAATTTACCTGCTGGTATACGCTGAAAGTAAACGTTTTACCATTTATTACATTATATTAATGTTTGGTTATAAATGAATACTTCATTAATTTCTGAACTACTTGTTCATAGATGTAGTTTAATAAATCTAGTCATAGTATTTTCATTGAACAGTCTCCTCGAATGGGGGAAATTTAAAAATAGATAACCATATACCCCCTGGCACCTTACGTTATTAGAGGAAGGATTAACTAAACAGTATTTGAACAATTGATGCAATAAATATTTTAATTTGATTGTTATAAATTTAGAATATGCATACGCTGTCAAAGAAAATAGATAACCATATACCCCCTGGCACCTTACGTTATTAGAGGAAGGATTAACTAAACAGTATTTGAACAATTGATGCAATAAATATTTTAATTTGATTGTTATAAATTTAGAATATGCATACGCTGTCAAAGAAAAAAGTGCATTTTATTCAAAAACAAAAAAAAAGAAATACAGTGAGAACATTGCAATGTTTACTATTTAAATGCACAACATGACATGTTTGGTTAAATAAAAATGTCAATAAAAACAGAAATGTATAATTTTTCTTACATATTCATATGCTTCGAGAGCAAAAAGTTGTGGTTTTTTGTTAATTATTATAATACTTCCAATTCTTCTAGAAAATATTTAACATAATAATTTTGAAGAAATGTTTTATAATCGAAACAAGTAATGGTTAACACATGATCAGATGTTGTATCTGTATACAATTGTCTTTTTACAGGAATAATATTCTTGGGAAATAAACATCTAAATTAAAATTCGAATGGCTCTACAAACAGTTTTTAGTGCGAAAATACTCGCTTAGAGTTATGAATTTTGGGTATGTCTAAACCGACTAAAATATTAAAAACAAGGAAACTTTATGAAGAAGAAGAATGTTCATCTTGAAACTTTAAGAATCAACTATATATAAATTATTAATTTTTTAGTGTTAGCTCAATTTGCGCGCATTATATTTCTCTTGTTGCAACTACTATTAGACATCAAAATGTATACTGAATAAATATAAATTATATCTATTTTTATCAGGGTTTCAAGAAATTATAGATGCAAGATTTTACTAACATTACTATTCGATATTGGATTTGCATAATATTTCTTTCGCTCAGTTGTTTCTTTTTCTTGTTAAGCTGTAAATAGATACCATATACACGTGCATTTCTTTTTAAGATATACAATAATTTTAAGCCCAAAAATTCTTTAACAATTTTATTAGTAGTCCATTTTGTATTATTTCTTCTTTTTGAATAGCTTATATTGACTTTTCTTGTTTGCTCATCACGAACATTACCTTTAGATGATGAAATTTTATCTTAAAAGACAATGATTTGGAAAGCAAGCAAAAGAAACATTTTTAAATAAAACAGTATACAATTTATATAACTTTATAACAGGTCGATTTAAGTACAGGTAAGCCTTCTACGGCACAGTATACTACAATATTGTTTCGCTCTGACGAGGAAATTCTTGTGGAAATAAATCGTGAGACTTTATGACAAATTCCTTGTTTGTTTATAGATCTCCAAATTTTTGTACATTTTAAAGCAAAAGGGAAAGTCAAAAGCTTTGTGTAACATGAGATTTATTTAGATAATGATTTTTGTTAGTATTTCTAAATATTTTGTAGCAAAGGTTGAAAATTATTTATAAAAGAAAAACTTGGGCTTCAAGGTGATGTTACTATTAGATAAAGTTCTAGATCGCATATAATATTGGAGTCATGTTTCCACTTCCAAATACTATTTCATTGCTTTAGTCTTTTTATTAAGGTACAATTGATGCAATGAAACCTTGAAAGCAATTTTCATTTACCCACCGTATTGAAATGATATCCTTGTCCTCGAAAGAACCAATGATAGCAAAGTTAAATGTATAAAAAAAGATTTGACTTTGTTAAAAGTTAAAATATAAAACAGGCTTGAATCACCATAAAATGACATATTAGAATTTGGAAGGTGTTGATTTTGAGGATATTGCTGTAGGGTATTTAAGATTCAATGATGGAAGAAAAAATGGAGAACTGAATTTGCTGAAAATGTCGCTAGAACCATTAGAACTAAATCGAGTGGATTTTGTGGACCATAATGGTGATTGTGAAGCTAATAAATTAATAGAATTACGGGAAAGCTTAAGCTTAGTTAATTGCAAAATTGTTCTCTCTATACTTAGAAATCTAAATAATCTTGTAAAAGCCAGCAACCAAACTAAAATTACAAATTTTTTAAAGAGGGAAGACGTAAATAAAAGAAATTCAGAGAGTGGAGAAAAGTAATTCAAACGAAGAAACGTTTACTTTTGTACTGGGCAGTGAAAAGGAACGTTAGTATTACAATTAAAACATATATGTTAATATTTTTAATAAAATTGTAATTGTAATAAAATATTTGTTTTTTTTTAATATTAACAAGTTTACGGAACCTAGTCTTCTTTATATTAGCCCTGAACCTCCTCATATAACATGGTTTTATAAAACACGACAAGACATCATCATATAAACAACATAAAAACTTGAAGAATTAAAAATGATATATCCGATATTTTATCCTGAATCATTTCATATTATATCTAAAGAGAATACACTAAAGAAAGTGGTAATAATATTAACTGCAGTGTGTCCATTGTTATAAAAGGTATCAATTCATCTATTCAATTCTTCTGAACATTATAATTATTTTTTTAATAATTTCCTTAGGACGTTATAAGTTTTTATAGACTGCAAGCAAGATCTTAATACTTTTTTTTAATGTATAGAAATATATAAAGCCATAGACAGATGAAAAACTCTGTCGCAAGAAAAACTGAATTCATAACCTACTTCATTAAAATAATCACGAACATTATATTTATTATAGACGGATTAATATAGACCAATACATTAGAATAGAGTATTTCTACCGTAAATTTTGTCGTTTTTTTCAAAATTAAAGGATTAGTAGCGTAGTAATAATCTGCATTAAAATCAAAATATCGACATGATTTCGATTTATTTGAAAGTATTTAGGAGCGTAGCAAGCCGAGTATCTTGTTTAAACGGTCACGATAACTGTATCATAAAAATGTATGTCTTTGCAATTTGCGTATGTAATAAACCGATATTTGCAGCATCTTTCTAGAGTAGATTTACTTTGTTACATTAATGTGTCACCCAATGTAATACATCTAATTTAAAATATGCACCCCTCTCTCAAACTTGATATTTTCAATAATCCGAATAAACTTTACATCAGTCAAATTATTTACTTTGTATACTCTCATGCTACATATAAAAGAAAAATATGTACCTAGAGGATAATTATTTACAGATCCCTTGGCTATGGGTGTAAATTATTGTTTCGTGTTGACTTGTTAATAAGCAGCTTAGTTCGAAACGAAAAATATCTCATACCTCTCTGATAATTGCTTCTCTTTTTAGTTTATTCAATAATTATTTTAACTAATTAAAACAAAATCTTATACTACCTAACATCTGAAAAATTAAAAACTGAATATATAATTATTGAATAACTAAACACAATTATTGATGTTTAAAAAGAATATCAAAAATAAAGATTCCTTCTTCATTAGAAAGCTATTTTATCGGCATATGCCTTCCATTTATTGTATTTCAATATAAGGTTTCGTTTTATCATTATTTCTTCTCATTTTTATTTACAGAAATTCTTCGAAATTTAGTTTTCTGGATCTATCGATAGTTAAGTACCATAAGATAGTGTTTTTTGTACTTTAGGTGAGTTGAAGCATCAAAGATGATTTACTCAAGCTTAATTTTTGTCGAAAGGAAAGTTGATTTAGTTTTAGTATAACAGTAGGTATTTCTTAAATATATATATTCAATAATATTTACGTATTTTTTTCATGTTAAATGAAAAGTTGTTTCGAATTGTATAATCTACTTATTAGTTCCTTATTGTTCACTTATATTAATGAGGATATATTGGAAGAAATACCTGTATAGATAATATATTTTAAAAGTGAATTCGGGCGCAATCAAAGTGAAATGCTTCAGACTTTTAAAGAACTATTTCTAGGTTATAAAATAAATATTTCTAAAAGTTTACTAAATTATTTCTATGAAATTTACAATTTGAAATAATTAATGATATGTATGTACATTTTCAACACAAGTATTCTTTTCTTTCTTTAATATGATATTAATTCATATGCTTATGCATTCAGTTTTCAATTTTTCGCTGATGTACATTATTGAAAATGACGATGGTAAGTTACACGTATATAATATTCTATCAAAACTAATGTTGGATATCTCATTAAAAGATGTTTTGCGTTGGTCTTAAAAAAGGTGTTCAAGCGTTCCTTGTTGTATATTAGTAGTACTTCGATATTGTTACTGCGAAACAAATTCTTACATAAGTTAACAGCTAATTTCGGACTCATTCAAAAATTTATTGGCATTCGTGTTGTTGTACACATAATTATTTTGGCTGGTATAAGGTCCGTTTTGTATAATACCATTACTGGCTAAACCCTCACCAGCGTTGACGTTTGCGTATTTCTTGGTTTGTTTTATCAGCGCACCTGGATCAAGGGATAGTCCGGATTTCAAATTACTACCTACTTCCGATTTTAAGTTATTGTTGTGGTTACCAGCTACATTATTAAGAGTTGCTGCTGATGGTTTAACAGGTATATTTTGGTTATCATCTGGTGGAGATGAATCTTCGGTGGTCTGAAAAATGAAACTTTTATTAGTAAGGGAAAAGTGGTATGTCTATAAACATACAGTTGTAAAGAAAAAAATCGTCCAGTCTATAAACGGTTAATCCTATTATAATATTCACATACATAAATGTGCTTTAAATGAACTATTTTAAATTTTCAGACGACAATATGAGTAAGTTAATGCATGGCTATAATCTAGGAACATTACTGATTTTTGCTCCACAATATTTGTTGGCATTCCAAAATGATAATGCCAAAAGAATTTTAATGGAAATATTTTAGCGCTTCGTCTTCTGACTGAAGCCAATAATTATGTAAGAGCGTGAAAGTTATTAGTAATGGCGGAAATAAGGATCTTAATATTGACCAAATTATTGTAACAATACTAAATAACTAAATTTGAATTCTACGTAATACACACATCTATACATACGTACGCAATATTCCAATTAGAGTGTTCTTAAAAAATAGTTTACACTATTTTCCAGAGCAACCTCAGAAACTTTTGATAAATATTATATGTTATGAAATAATTATACTTAGCACTGTTAAATAATATAACAAAACTTATTATAATAAAAAAATATTTTTAATGTCTAACGATGGCAAAAAGCTAATATGTGTATAATACAGCGTGTTTCAAAAAGAATATATGTATTACGAAGTATTATTTTGTCCAAACTATCTATCGCTACGCCTCGGCTAGGCTATTGGAGAATCGAATACATAGTCTAGTTTACTTAATAGCCGTTAGATGTCAGTTGTCTTCTGTTTTTCTTGGTAATCATCACATGTTTAAAATGGCTACTCCGCAGCAGAAATCATTTTGTGTTCTCGAGTTTGCGAAGTGCAATTCCGTGATTACAGTGCAAAGACGTTTCAGGTTGAGCTACCAAATTGATCCTCCGAATGGATGGAACATTCGCAGATGGTATCGGCAGTTCGTAGATACAGGATGTGTATGTAAAGGAAAGAGTCCTGGCCGCCCTCGTGTTTCTGAAGAAAATGTTGCTCGAATTCAAACTGCTTTCCAACGTAATCGCTCAAAATTAACTCGTCGTGCCAGTCGGGAGTTACAACTGCCTACAATAACAATTTGGCATGTTTTGAGACGTCGGTTGGTTATGAAGCCGTAAGTTTAAGTTACAGTTGTTACAAGCTCTGCGTCCTGATGACAAACGGAAACGTGTGGCAATTTGTAATGAGATTCATGATGCTATTGACAATGATAACACTTTCGCACAACGCATCGTGTTCAGTGATGAAGCAACTTTCCATATTAGTAGTCTGGTAAGCAAACACAATGTTCGAATTTTGGGTCTACAGAACCCACATGCAGCCATTGAACGTGTATGAGATTCGCCTAAAATCAATGTGTTTTGTGTGATATCCCGATGATCTGTTTACGGTCCATTCTTCTTTGATGGAAACATGGCTGCACGAAGACAACTTCATTTTTCAACAAGTACGGCCAGGGACTCCCTCACTGGAGTCGCCAAGTGCGTGAATATCTTAATGAAACTCTACCGAACCGTTGGATTGGTCATCAAGGAGCTGGCGACTTAGGATGTCTCAGCTGGGATCCGCGGTCACCTGATTTGACACCCCGTGACTTCTTCCTGTGAGGTTTCGTTAAAGACAACGTTTACGTACCACCACTCCCACAGAACCTGGAAGAGTTGAAGAACCGGATCCGTACTGCCATAACATCAGTGACGAAGGACATTCTTGCCCGAGTATGGGAGGAATTTGAGTATCGATGTGATATTGTTCGTGTCGCTGATGGAGGACATACTGAACATCTGTAATCTGAACTTGAGAGGTTCGTAAATATGTATGTAAAGTTTTATATTCGTATGTCTTAAAGTTTAATAAATATATGCATTCGAAATATTTATATTCTTTTTGAAACACCCTGTATATAACAATTTCAAGAATAACGTGTTTTATTTTTCTAACAATATTTATAAAATTATTTTGCTTTAATTTACTGATTATTTCAAACTGTTAGTACTTCTATTCGAATTAATTCCGAATTGCGGGATGACTTAACGAATAACTTCAACGCAACAATGATATGCTATTATGACATTTTTGTAATGCTCTTTCTAAAGATAATCAAAATACTACTTTGTTACTGTAATAAGTTCTTTATCAAACCAAAACTTATTTTCAAGAAAGGAAATGTATGAATTTTGCGAAACACAACCTGAAATTTCAGATTTAATTTTTTTCAGAAATTTCCTTTTCTCTTTGCAAAATAGTCGATGTAAATTATCATCTTTGAATTCCGAAAAATCTTCACCATTGATTTTGAGAGAATGTTATTATGATGCATGTGCTCACTGTTGACGTTTTCGTTTTGATTCCAAAGTATAGTGGTGGAGGCATGCTTCATCAATGTAACAAATTTTTGCAAAATATCAACTATGTTAGTTTTTTATTAAACAACTTTAAATAATTGCTTGACGTTCGCGTTTTGTCATATTTTTGTTTACAATTGAAAATTCGCGTTTGTCCACCTAGCTGGCAGCTTGAACATGCTAAATTTGTTATGTAAGATATGATGTACGTGTTCCGTCGACATGTTCACCTTGATACAAATTCTTCGGTCGTTCAAAATTTGAATTTTATTGATAATTTCAGTAGTTATTGCAGTTTTTGCAAATCTTGTTCACACGTCATCTTCAATGCTCTTATCACTATGTTTAAATTACAACAAATTGTGGTTTTCAAAGGAGCATTGGCACCCAAAGTTTGTTGTACATCAAACATAATTTGAAATGTGTTTAATTCTTTAACAAATAAATATTGGATTGTATGAATTGCCAATGTTTCTGTTTTAAATACTTTATTCACAACTTCCTAATCAAATGTTGGAAATTAACCTAATTCCAATTGCCACCATGAAAAAAGGTAACAGAATCAGAATAGTTTTTCCGAAAGATGATATTAGTAGTTATGATCAGATGCATTTGTTATCAACACATATTTTCATCCCATAAAATGCAGAAGTATTGGCAAATAAAATCAAAAAGTATATACAGTATAATCCCGATAGTATGAACTTGCGTTAATGTGAACAACGCAGTAATATGAACATCAGTATTGTTCCATTAGGTATCCTGTAACGTGAACAGTGTATATTATTCAGTAATATGAACATCATATATTGTAAGTGATACTTTCCTGTGAAATGAAATGGGGAATCCCGTATTTTTCCGGGATTCCCATTGTGTGAATATGGGTTGCTTTGTCCCTGTTTCACAACATGTAGTATGAGCTGAACATTACTATAATCCTGTTGTTTGTGCTAAGTGTATTGTAAAATGTCTCAGGTTAGGAAAAAGTGTTTATCATTATATGAAAAAGCCAAAATTATAGAAGAACACGAAAAAGGCGCGAGTGTAACAGCTTTATCCAAAAAATATGGAGTAGCGAAGTCCACAATTTGTTCAATAAAAAATAAAAAAGCTAAAATTATAAAAGTGGTCAGTAATACCTTAAAACCCAGTAAAAAATGTACATTAAGAACACCTGAATATCCAAAAATGGAAAGTGCTCTGTATAAGTGGTTTCTCAGGCAACGCGAAAAAAACCATCCTGTTACTGCAGACATATTTAAACAAAAAGCATTAAGTTTGCATGAGAAAATTAATGGAGGTCGTGGAAACTTCTGTGCGAGTCATGGCTGGCTTCAACGATTTAGAATGCGGTATGGCATACGATTTTTGAAAATAACCGGAGAAAAATTATCATCTCAACCAGAGCTTGTCGATCCTTTCCAAGAACAATTAAAACAAAAAATTACGGAATTTGGTTTAACTGAACAGCAGATTTATAATGCAGATGAAACTGGGTTATTTTGGAAGCTTTTGCCTGAAAAAACGTACGTTTCATTTTCCGAAAAAACTGCTCCGGGTTTGAAAATGACAAAACAGCGAATAACGTTTCTTGGTTGTATAAACGCAACAGGCACTCATAAATTAAAACCGCTGGTGATTGGAAAATCAAAAAATCCCAGGTGCTTCAAAAATTTCAATAATCCAGTTGTCTACAGAAATAATAAAACTGCATGGATGACAACAGAAATTTTTAAGAACTGGTTTTTTCAACAGTTTATTCCAGAGGTGAGCATGCAAAATTAAATTTCTGTGATGTATTGGGCTGGCAACTAAGTACTTTCGGTTTTTACTGATAGAGAGCGTTGCTTTGTTTTTTATATAACGTATGTTAGTGCTGTACTTTACCGTTTGTCGCGTGATACTAGTCACATTGACGTAACTTCAGAAGCAAGTAGTGCGTGATTTTTATTAAAGCTATTAGTTGTGGGTTAATTTTAAATGGAGTGCAGAAACGAACATTTTCGACATATTTTACTATTTTATTTCCGTAAAGGAAAGAAAGCTGCTGCGGCTCACAAAAAGATATGTGAAGTTTATGGTGCTAATTGCTTAACAGAGCGCAAGTGTCAGAATTGGTATAAAAAATTCCGTGATGGAGATTTTTCTCTCAAAGATGAGCAACGTTCTAGTTGGCCTACTGAAGTTGATGATGACCAAATCAAAGTCATAATTGAAGAGGATCGTCATATAACTGTTCGAGAGGTTGTGGAGAGGCTACATGTATCGCACACAACAATTGAAAAACATTTAAAATGTCTTGGGCTAGTTAAGAAGCTTGAGATTTGGGTACTTCACGAATTGAAAGAAATTTATTTAACACAAAGAATCAACTTTTGCGATATGCACCTCAGACGAAATGAAACCGACCCTTTCTTAAAAAGAATCATCACTGGTGATGAAAAATGGGTCCTGTACAGTAACATAATTCGAAAACGATCATGGAGCAAACACGATAAACCAGCTCAAACCACATCAAAAGCTGAATTGCATCCAAAAAAATTATGCTGTCAGTTTGGTGGGATTACAAAGGTGTTGTGTTTTTTGAGCTGCTTCCAAGGAACCAAACGATCAATTCTGATGTTTACTGTCAACAATTAATAAAACTGGATGAAGCAATCAAAGAAAAACGGCCAGAATTATCAAATCGGAAAGTGTAGTTTTCCACCAAGATAATGTAAGGCCTCATACATCTTTGGCAACTCGTGAGAAACTATTGGAGCTTGGCTGGGAAGTGATGCCACATCCCCCATACAGCCCTGATCTAGTACCATCTGATTACCATTTATTTCGAAGTTTGCAGAATTCTTTGAATGGTAAAACTTTCACAAATGACGATGACCTTCCCTCGCACCTGGTTCAGTTTTTTGCTGATAAGGACCAGAAATTTTATAAGCGAGGAAACATGCGGCTGAAAGAAAGATGGCAAAAGGTCATTGAGCAAAATGGAAAATATATAATTGATTAAAAACTATTCTTTGTTTAAAAAAAAGTGTTTTATTTTATACTACAAAACCGAAAGTACTTAGTTGCCAACCCAATATTTTGAAAAGTTGTAGGTTAAAATATTTTTACGTAGTCAAAGCCTTCCAGAGAATGCTATCCTTCTTCTTGACAATGCTCCCTCGCATCCACCAGCGCAAGAACTAAGAAGCAATGATGGTAAAATTTTTGTTATGTTTATGCCCCCGAACGTAACCCCGCTGATTCAACCTATGGACCAAAATGTATTAAGACTTACAAAACTTGGCTACAGAAATCGATTATTGAGTTCCATAGTTTCTAAAACGGAAAACATACCAGTTGCGCTTAAAGATCTGTCACTAAAAGATGCTGTCTTGAATTTGATAGCTGCGTGGGAACGTGTAGATCCATCGGTAATTGCCAAATGTTGGCATAAGATATTAAATAAAAACAACACCGAATTTAATGAAGAAGATGATCTTCCATTGTCTATTTTGCAACAGAAGTGGACCAAAGAACCTGATGAAATACGCAACACAATCACTTTGTTACAAGCACTAGAACCTGAACCAGTGGCATATACAGCAGCAGACATTGAAGAATGGAATATGGATAAATTTGACAATGAAGGCAATGAGAATGAATTGTCGGGAGAAAGCGATGATGAAATTCAAGTGTCTGAAAGGAGCGAAATAACCCACTCTGCTGCTGTAGAAGCTCTAAATATTGCAATAAAATGGGTCGAATTCAACGAATTAGATATTAGTCATATTATAAGTCTTAAAAATATTCAGGAAAAAGCTATATTATTAAATGTTTCTAATAAGAAAGTACAAACAAGGATAACTTCATTTTTTCCAGTAGTGCCATGTAATGTACTACCCATAAATAATAAAAACATGTTTTAAATAATTTCTTTTTAATTCGTCCTCGCTAATGTGAACCTATGCCGTAGTTTGAACAAGCCGAGATTTTTTGTGTTCACACTATCGAGATTGTACTGTATATACATATATATATATATATATATATATATATATATATATAATATAAAACCTAATGCTACAATCAAGTGATTCTGAAGAAACTTAAAATATTACAATTTGAACAGAATATCTGCTAAAAAGTAACTATCTCATGAGAGTTTAAGACGCATAATGAAATGTCAAATCGATTTAACATATTTACTAGTCAAATCAATTTATTAAATATTTATCTGATTATACATCTGCAAATAAAAAAAAGGTTAACCACCAAAAGGAAATAACCAGAATTGACTGAGATAATAGAAAGTAAAGATTGAGGAAACAGCAATCCACGACAATGTAATAATGGTGATGAAATCTTTAAAAAAAATAATTGAGAAGTTGAATGCTGCAGTAAAGTAAAGAGGAGGCTCAAAGCTTATCAATGTAACATAACTCTGCCAGACTAACTTAAATGGAACTAAAACTACAATTGCAAGAGATATAATTAGATCAGTTCTAGGTCAATTATACAGCTTTTTAAAGAGATGCAAATGGTGTATGGAAGGTGTGGAAAGACGTAGAACAAAGAAAGTTTATGAAGGGTTGTTTATGCAAAGCAGCAAAAAATTACAAGCCTCGGACACTTTAAAAAAATCTCGGTAATTAGGCAGGGTTATATCTTAAATCCGTTCTTGTTTGCATTGGCGATCGACGAAGTAATAAAAGACGCGACATGATATACAAAAAAAAGTATATGAAATGAAAATTAAATTAATAAATGTTGCTGTAGGTAATATTAAGGATATCTGCACACCAATGTGTACCTCGCGCGCGATATTCGTTTCGACACCGCCGAGACATCACACGTTTCGATGATAAGCAAGCAACAAAACAAAAACAAACAAAAAGCTAAACTAAGAACTGAATCCGACATTATTCTATCCACCAATTAAATTCTAATATGAATGAAATACCACTAATGACATTAAACCCTAAATACCGAACAAACGCAAGAAATAGAAGAACAAAAAATATATATATATATTATAATATAATATTGCAATTCTGAAGGAAAAGGAATGAATTTTGCTAATGGCCGCGTTAAAGCACCATTTCGTGTTCTTATAGTAGCAACGCGCTATACGTGCTAATTAATGATCAATGAGCGAGGGTTAATCATCCATCCATTGTGAGAACTAAATCGTGTACCAAAGGAGATCTGAGTACTTTGCCATTTTCATTCGATGTTTTAATGTTTGTAAACATTTCCTTAACCATCTTATTCAAAAGTGCTGACAAATTTTAGTGTTATAAAATGACCAGGAGTTAAACAAACAACGTATCTCGTGAGGGTCAGTAGATAATGTACATAATGGTCTCAAATTCAGAATAGCCTTGTTTCGGCACAATAAAGTAAACAGGTCCTCATAAGTAAGTGAACGTTCGCCCACAATTCTCCGGAATTGAAATTTTGTTGATTTAACAGCGACTTCGCATAATTCATTAGAATGAGTTGCACCAGAAAAATTAAATTTCCAAGTTACTTCTTGTGATGTTAACTTTATTATTTATAGGTAGCTGATAAGAATTCTGCAGAAATGTATAATAGTCTTTTAAATATTGAGCCACTCTCAACAAAACTGGTACCACAATCCGTAAATATTCTATTGCATAATCATCGACGAGAGATAAAATGGGGATAAAAATGTATTGTTTCTTATGTCACTCACGGCATCCAAATGAACAGTCTACCTATGTAAACAAACACACGAAAATATAGTTTAGGATAGTGAAGCGTTACGTGGATTAATTTCTTTTATGAAAAATGGACTAGCAAAATCAGCTGACACTTTCAAAAAAAGCTCTCCTAAGGTCGATATTGGAGTTGTCCCATATCTAAAGCAAACCGTACAATTTCGAATATGTGATTGTATCTGACATCTAATAGATATAATCCAGAATTATCTTTGTATCAGAAAGTGCAAAGATTGTGGTCCGACGTGCAAATAAATCTTGTGATAATAGTTTATTATAAAATGGGATATATGGGAGTTTTTTATATTTTCAATAGGACATTCGATCATGGTAAAGATCAAAATGCGGGCCTGTACCACCAATACATGTCACTTAACAAATATTTAGGCAATAAGCTTCGAGAAGTACAATCAGCAGGATTAAACTCGGATGGGATATCTAACCATGAAGAAATATTTAAAATTTCGACCACTCTGTTAGCTACAAATTGTTTTAGCAAATGTGAAGGAATATGAAGCCGATTCAATACCAATTCAATAAACAAATTTTAGTATTCGCGATGAAGTAGTGCTGCACATAATTCCAAGCGCGGTATTAACTGAATCTTTAAAAGCGTAGTTCTTCCTTTCAGTGTGCTAACTTTTATTTCATTAACATCATTCTAGTATCTAAGATTACTCCGTACGCGATCTGTACCGTTGAGAACCAAAATGTACACTGGAATTGAATTGGCTTCCATATTTAGTAAGAAATATTACAGGCGCTATTCAGTCTAAAAGATTAAAGAAATGAGTAATAAATGATAATAAATCACGTTTTGTATATGAGTCGCTCGTTTGGTCCCATTGTATTCCCAAAATTTTCAAAAGCATTCGACGTTCATCATCTAAGTGAATAATATATATGCAATCTTGGTTTGATTCTGATTCGAGTATCTGCGATGTATTACTAATCCGTTTTATCAATTCAAAGTAACCTAGTATTGATAATTTAACAAGTTGCAAGGTTGAAATTCGATTGCATACTCTAAAGTAGAGGCACCTGTAATGATGAAAAGCGAATAAAATCTGTTGATACATTTGACATACATACATACATCTGCACAAATTGTAAAGAGATGGGTTTTAAAATTTGTAGTAATCTATGATACGTCTTTTTGAAGTTTTAATTCCTCATTTAGAGAATTAAATGAGGTAGATTTGGCGGATGCGTCGAACGCAATTCTAAATTTTGTGGCAGAACTACAGTGTACATTTTGGTTCTCAACGGTACAGATCGCGTACGGAGTTTGTTTTCGTACAGGTATTTTTCGCCGTGGTTTACCAGGTGTGACACTTTGCAATTATCTGCTGTTGATGACAACTTATTTGTTGAAATGCGTATACGGAATTACGAAAGTTAATGTGGAAAGGGGTTATATATCAACCTTAGTGATTAAGTTAATCAACCACAGGCTCCATCAAATTCAACTTTAAAATTAGCTTGCCAAAGAAGGCGAATTCCATATTTAGTAAGAAATATTACAGGCGCTATTCAGTCTAAAAGATTAAAGAAATGAGCAATAAATGATAATAAATCACGTTTTGGTCCCATTGTATTCCCAAAATTTTCAAAAGCATTCGACGTTCATCATCTAAGTGAATAATATATATGCAATCTTGGTTTGATACTGATTTGAGTATCTGCGATGTATTACTAATCCGTTTTCTCAATTCAAAGTAACCTAGTTTTGATAATTTAACAAGTTGCAAGGTTGAAATTCGACTGCATACTCTAAAGTAGAGGCACCTGTAATCATGAAAAGCGAATAAAATCTGTTGATACATTTGACATACATCTGCACAAATTGTAAAGAGATGGGTTCTAAAATTTGTAGTAATCTATGATACGTCTTTTTGAAGTTTTAATTCCTCAATTTAGAGAATTAAATGAGGTAGATTTGGCGGATGCGTCGAACGCAATTCTAAATTTTGTAGCAGAACTACTTTTTTTACAACAGAATGATGCGGGATAATGTATTCAGCCGGACATTACGATTCTTGCATTTGTTCAAGATCAAGATATTCCAGAATTTTGATTAAAAAGGTATTTGTCTAGAAACGGCATTCTAAATTTTGAAGACATTTAACGCGACTATTCACATATTACCAAAACTAGGAGGCAGAGCATGTTTAAACGGTAATTCTACAAATACAACGGTCTGTGTGGTCTCTGAAACGAGTTTGTTTAAAATGTCCTTCAACTTTTACCTCTTCGGGTTTGGAATTTACTTTCAGTGCTGTTGAAGTAGTCTTTTAGGTCTGCCAAAACCGTTCCAGTATTTGATATACAGAATTAAAGGTAAGAAGAGATACTGTATTGGGATGTTGTAATTCTTGAATAGGTCCTATAATTAATCAACCAGAAACGGTAAAGTACGCAGATGGAAAATAAGTATGATCATTAAATTTTGCTGAAGGAAATATATAAGGCCCTAAATCCAGTAAAAAGCATAGGACCTATAAAAATATGGATCAGCAAAAAATTTATCAGCAAAGTGATGCCGAAGATTGGAAGATATGACCACCGATAGTAATTCAAAAGAAATCTTCGGTAAAATTACATTAGCTGCCAATTCTGGTTGTGCGCGCAATCTAGAATTTAAAATACAAGTAATTATTCCCTTTTCTAGAGGAATAATCGCTTCATTTAGGCCGGTAATAGAAACATGATATTTTCTATGTAAAAGACCTAAACTTTGCACACAGGCTTCAGCAATAAAAGGTTGTTGTGACCTTGAGTCTATTACTAATCGAATTGGCTGTAATATACCAAAAACGTCCTTAATTATAGGAGTAGCTGATGTCAATAAAACCACTGTAACGGGTGTAGAAAAATTCAAAACAGCAACATGACTAGAAGTAGAACCCTCAGATAAATCGACGCTCCCCCTTTTATTATTATAATTACATATTTAGTAATTACGTATGGTAGCCTTGATAAATCATCACTTGTATGTTTTAATAGAGGCAGAAATATTGATTTAGTTAAAGATAGATGTTATATACTATAATAAACATGTTTTAGTTGATTACCTATGTTAAAATCCGATTCATATTCATCCATTTTTTCAAGTCTAACATAAATGAATCTTACTGCCGATTGCGTTTTCTCATATTGTTCGAAATAATTTCCTACCCTAGTGAATCTTGCTAGGCATAGAGTAATTTGCCTTTTATCAGATAAAGGGTTTCTATTTCAAATATTGTCTCAATAAAATTTAATAAATCTATCTATAATTTTCTAACGAAACTCTACTAAAGACATTTCTAATTTCTTAATTTTCTTTTGCGGTAATTGAGGCATTTTTAGACGTATGTGCATACATGTACGAGGGAGCGTTTTTATATTCGCGGAATGGGGGACAAGGGGTGGTAATAAAAAACCAAATTATTTTTCTTTTTCAATATATTCACCTGCAAGACGGATACATTTTTCACATCTTTCAATTAATTTATTTATACCCTCATAAAAAAATGATTTCTCTTTATCTGCAAAATACGCCGAAACTGCCTCCTTGACTTCATCATCGGCAGTAAATTTTTTACCCCGCAGCTCTTTTTTCATTTTCGGAAACAGGTAATAATCACTCGGGGCCAGGTCTGGGCTGTAGGGTGGGTGATTCACAATTTCGAAGCCCACCTTATGCAGGGCAGCTAACGCATGATGGCTCTTGTGGACGGGCGCGTTGTCGTGCAAAAGCAGAACACCTTTTGTCAATTTTCCCCGTCTTTTCTCTTTAATGGCTTCTTTTAGTCGCTCTAATATTGAAGCGTAATATTCTCCGGTTATAGAAACACCTTTATCTTTATAATCAATCAACAATATTCCTTCCGAGTCCCAAAATACCGTTGCCATAAGTTTCCCAGCTGATTGTGACACTTTAAATTTCTTAGGAGGTGCTGTGCTCTTTTTATGCCACTGCATGACGTCTTGTTTGGACTCAGGTTCATAATGATGAACCCAAGTTTCGTCTCCAGTAACAATTCCACTCAATACACCATCCTTGTCTTCATTATAGAGGTCCAAAAATGCAGGTGAACACTCTACGCGCTGTTGTTTTTGCGGTGGCGTGAGCATTCTCGGCAACCATCATGCGCTGACCTTAGACATTCCGAGATGATCGTGTAGGATTTTAAAAATTGTTGTATTGGATACTCCAACCATTTCTGCGAGTTGTTTCTTCTTTAGTCGAGCATCTTCGAGTACAATTTGTTCAACTTTTTGGATAAGTGGTCACCTCAATGCTCCTGCCCGGCCTCGGGTCGTCTTCAAGGGATTCCCTTCCTTGTTTAAATAAACTATGCCACTTGTACACCATGGTTTTTCCTGGACAAGAGTCGCTGTAAACCAATGACATCTCATTCATTATGGTCGCGACTGATTTTCCTTGTCTGGTAAGGAACTTTATAACAGCACGATATTCGATTTTTTCCATATTTCACTTTTGATTATGTTACTTGGTTGACGATAGCTCAAAGACTAACTGTCTAATAACAATGAAACTTCGTATTTATACTAATCATGAGTCGCTGCACAGGCCACGCCCCCAATGCGCCTACTCACCCCTCTACAACCCGCTCATTCCGCGAATATAAAAACGCTCCCTCGTACTTCGTTGATGGCAAAAACTAATACTACGAGGGTAGTTTGACAAGTAGTGAGAATGGAAAAGAAAAACGAATTTTTTAAATACAAAATAATTTTTATTTTTCAATATATTCTCCTAAAAGAGCAATACATTTATTCCAACGGTGCTCCAATGCCCTTATGCCATCTCTAAATTGCGATTCCGGAAGGCTTGCAAAATACTCATTTACGAAGACAATAAGCTCGTCGTTAGACGAAAATTTCTTTCCACCTAGTGCCATTTTTAATTTTGGAAAAAGGTGCAAGTCGGAAGGGGCTAGATCCGGCGAATAAGGCGCATGCGTTACTAATTGGAAATTCAACTCGTGGATTTTGGACATTGCAACTGTGCTGGTATGCGAGGGAGCGTTGTCTTGGTGAAACAGAATCTTTTTCTTTGCCATTCCTGGCCGTTTAGCACGAATCTCGACATTTTTTTGTACAAGTTCTGAATAATATTGTCCGTTTATTGTGGCACCTTTCTGAAAGTAATCAATGAGCAAAATGCCCTTTGAATCCCAAAAAATTGATGCCATCACCTTGTTTGCCGATAAAGTGGTTTTCGCTTTCTTTGGAGGTGCAGAACTACGTTATAACCATTGTTTCGACTGTTGTTTAGTTTCGGGTGTACTGTAGTGTATCCAAGTTTCATCGCAAATAGCAAATCGCCTACAAAAATCAACCGGATTCCGCTTATAAAGGTCAAAACATTCATTGGAAATGCGCAAACGAGTGAACTTCTTGCCAAAAGCTTGGCCCAATTCTTTCGTTAAAATGTGGTGTACGCGTTCTGTTGAAATGTTTACCATGTCTGCCATCTCTCTCACTTTGAGTGGTCGATCTTGCGAATAATATTATGGATTTTTATAATCATTTCCTTAGAAGTCACGACGGGTGCTCCAGAGCGCGCTTCATCAACACAGCTTGTTCTACCACGTTTAAATTCATTTACCCATCTACTTATTGTGGCGGATGATGGAGCAGATTCACTTAATGTTTCCCGTAACTCATCTTTTATTTCGGTAGCTTTCATACTCTTAATTATGAAGTATTTAGTCACCGCACGATACTCTGCTTTTACCATTTTAAGAAAACGACGTGTTGCTTCTTTTTCAATCAACTGTCAAAAATAAACTAATCAACCGATTTATCTAAATGTCGGAATGTAAACATATAAATAGGCAACCTAAATTACAGTGCATTTGTTTTACCAATTAGAGCGCCACCTATGTGTCATTCTCACTACTTGTCAAACTATCCTCGTATATACCACAAGGTTAACAAATGTGCATTGACACATCAAACAAAGAAACCGATGGAAATATATGTTTATAATCTATGTAAATCTATTAAACTGTTACAGAAACTTATCTAATATAGTAATAAGAATTTTAAACAATAATAGTTATTAATTAAATAAAGAAATAAGAAACGTTTATATGGAAGAAAAGAAAAGAAGAAACGGGCGGTAAGGAAACTACAACTTAATAATAAAAATATATAAATGAAGAATGCAGTTCATAATCCGAGTATGAAGGACTAAAAAATGTTTAAAGCGGTGTAAAAATATTTAAAAGATGGTTAGCTTACCACCTTTGCGATTCTTCTTAAATGTACTGTCACCTAAATGCACACGAGATTCTTTTCGACACTGTTGAGATACCACACGTTTCGATGACAAGCAAACAACAGAACAAAAAAGTCAAACTAAATTCTGAACTATGAACTGAATCCAGCAGCGGCTAGTGCATCTACTTTCTGTACTACTATAGAAAAAGAAATTCTATTTTACTACCCTTCTGATTTCGAAAAAGAAGAGAATTCATACAATTCCTATTTGTAGACAACTGATAGCATTATTAAAATTAAATAAGAATGATACCATTATAAATATTACTAGAATTTTTTATACTAAAAATTCATATTACATATAACACATTTGTCCTTCCCGGATAATTTTGTTTTTGAGGCACTTTTTATGATTCTCGCATAACGAATTATTTTTATTTTACATTGGTTAATATTTGTTCAGACATATAAGTTAATATATTTAAATTCTTCACCTTATTGGGGTGGACATTTCTCTAATCCATAACTTATATACTCGTATATTTAACAATAGAATTATTATTAAGCGATAAAAGGATTTTTGAACCCCCATTCAAATGTAAAGAATAGGTTAAAATACTTTGTTACAATAAATTAATGACGGAAATGAATCCGATTCTCTGCGTCATCTGACTGAAACCTTTGGCTAATATTGACTTTGTAAAGATGACACCGAAGTTTTCTTGTTATTCTATAGACTGATGTTTTCCGTTTCCCTTATGAAAACCTTGGGATTTTCACGCACCTAATTTAATACAATTCCTTGGATTCGTTCATTTACTCTTTCACAATTTATATTCTATTTACTAAATACACAGTACATTTTTAAACTAGCAACTAATCTACGAAATAAACTGTCATGTGGTTTCAAGTGATATGGTTACAATTCCAAATAATGATTAGCTGTATTGTTTGAATTTTCGTGAACCAATATGTAATATTGGAGAATATCGTATTTCTCTCCATTATCTTGAAATAACGAACACGCATAACTTGCTTACTTTAAGTTTTATTAGCTTATTGCTGTCATAAGTACGTTTGCCTCTACATGCACAAGAACAGTCAAAATTGCACACATATTATAACTACGTTATTTCTACAACTAAACCCAGTGTATTATACATACATAATTGAAATCAGCAAATTGCAAATTATGGTGTCTGATACAGTCAACGCCACCTATGATTTGTATTTAAAATCAAAAAGTTTACATACAGAGATTTCAAAACAATATTTGAATTCTTCGAAAAATTTTGCAACATACTATTTCAGTATCTTGTACATGAAATAAGTTAGACGACAAAATTTAGATTATCGATTATTAGTTTTCGTCCTATAGCACACGTATTGTTCAATTTATTTGTCCTAAAATTAATAAGTTTTAACGCCATGCACATTTTTTCCCACTTAACTAATTCTCTATCTGTGTTCAGATTTTGGCGTGGCTAAGAATAGCTTATTGGGCAACATATATTTCAGGAATACAATCTTTTTCTGTCCAGTGATTAATTTACGTTGTGTAAAAAATTTTTAGATTTTTACTTTTTACTGATGATCGAAAATTTTTTTCTCTCGTTCTTTTACGATTTTTCATTAGGCCATTGAATCCTACCCAATCATAATTTAGTAAGTTAATTATAGTGCAGTAAATGGGCCATTGGGTAATAAATGTAATTAATTATAGCGTATTTTAACAAATTCGTACCATATTAATTATTGAAACACAGATTATTTCCTTCCAATCATTTTGTGTTGTCATAATGTTTATAATAATTATATTAAAAAGATCAGTTACAGGTATGTACAAACGTGCGCAATTCTGCTAGTCGGGGCAAGTCGATTTTTTTTTTAAACAGAAGAGAATGAATTACTATAAAGCTTGCTTTTGAAAAATGTCTTTGTAAAATCTTACCGTAGTTGCAGCTTCATCTTGTGTATTTTCTGATTCGGGGATGAGAGGTTGTGTGGATCTAGAATGGGGCATTACAAAGGACGTTTCCCAGCTATCTGAATTTTCAGGTAATAATTTATCTACAGACGATGTTGATCCTACAGCATTAGCTGGTACTGATACTGTGTGATTTGGTACTAAATAATCTGTCGCTTGAGGTACCTAAAACGATGACAGTGAAAATTACACTTGCGTCGCAAACTGAAACAATATATTATATAATAATAGATTTTATTTATCTACAAACTACCTGTAGACATGCTTCATCGGTATTGTTTGGTCTCATGACGGTAGTATCTTTCTCGTGCGACGGTGGACGATTAAAAACTGGTAAAGGTGCGTTCATAACTTGTGGATCTTGAGCGCAATAACCTAATCTTTCTAAAATAGTTGGAAAATTTGGTCTTTGTTCAGGCGTTGGATGCCAGCACTGCGTCATAATGCCGTAAATAGGACCTAGGAAAATAGTATAAATAATACGTATTTTTAAATTCTAGTTGGTATTTTATATAAGAGCTAAATCATGGTCAACGAACATTTCTTAAATAAATTCCGAACCTTAACTATATAAAATTTCCACAATAAGAGTTATATTATTGTTGAAATTTTATGAGTTACAGCCAGTGTTAATCACCGATTTTCTTTCAGTGTATGTATATTTGGTTTACTATATAAGTAAATTGTGAGATTTTATAGAAAAATCAGCGACATATGATGTGAATATACAGTTAGGGCAAGAAAAAAACTATGATGTAAAAAAAATCGGCATAAAATTGTTATATAAACACGACATAAAAATGGAGTCCTGTAAAAATTTCCAATGTATTTGATGTCCCTTTTTTCAATAAAAAATAAATTTCGATGTAATTAAATATATATTGGCATATTCTTGTCTGGATACTTGCTAAATAATAGTGATTTTGATAATGAAGAAGAAGTTAAAATATATTAAACAGGGGAAATCAATAAATGAAAAAAAGTAAAAATATTGAAAATATACAAGATCAGAATATACAAATATGATCTTTGCTTATGAATATAATGAAGACGCAAAAAGAGGATAAATAAAACTGTAAACATTTTTAAAAATGTTTAAATGTAAAAGTGGGTAATAAAAAAGAACGGTTGGGAAAGTATATGCAAAACACGGAGAATTTTTAAAATGGTAAAAGAAGATATTGTAGATAAGGAGGTTAGAAATAAAAATGAAGAATACATCATTATCTTTTAGGAGGTGAGAAGACGTGGAAATATAAGAGATAAAAATGAACTAGAAATAGGTAGATATCAATGTGTACTATTATTGACACTAAGGCCAGTTTGAGTTCTAAGTGTTAGAAGAAAGTTAGTTAAAGTGATTTAATCACATAAAAATAATGAAGGAAAAAAGGCTAACAGGAGAAACTTATAAGGTGCGATGACTAAAAAGCAAATATAGGGACAGTATAAAGGTTTTAACAATAACTATATTTTTTTTTATACTACTTTCATGATTTAATAAAGAGAAATACAATGTAAACATTATTTCTGGTTTTAATGTAAATAACGTATTATATGTATGCATAGATGTATCAATATTCTCTCAATTAACGAGTCATCAATTTGGAAATAATTTTCAGGCACCAATTAATACATTACGTGTGGATTATATTCCGCAAAATATTAATATTTTATGGTAAATAGACATCCGATCGCTTCATAATTATATTGCCAGAAATGATGAAATTTAGATTGGTAAAATTATATGAAAAATGATAAAGTGTGGAAAAATAATACGATTAAGCAGTTTCTTCTCTCGATAGCAAAAGAACTAGAATCATTTTATAATAATATTTTATTAAAGACACGCTACTAAAGGGAGAAGTTAGTAAATATTTTTTCATTCTCCCATGAAATGTAAAAACATGATTCAAGTATATGCTGTATGTATACACTTCATAAATGTTCGAACATCCTTATAAAAAAAATAAAGCTTATTTGCGCTATACTATACTATTCTATTAGCTACTTTAATATATGAATACATATATTTACCAGGGCAATTTGCTGGAGGTTCTAATCTTCCACCGCTTGTTACTAGTTGCATTACTTCTCTGTTTGCGCAACCTGTATATGGCATATAACCCATGGACATAATTTCCCATAGTAAAACACCAAACGACCAAACGTCCGTTTTACTAGTAAAAATGCCATCTAAAAATGCTTCTGGTGGCATCCATTTTATAGGTAACATAGCTTTTCCTCCTTTACGATAATAATCCGACCTATAAATATCTCTAGACATTCCAAAATCTGCTATTTTTACAACTCGTCCTGGACCCTTTGTCGTTAATAGGCAATTTCTCGCAGCTATATCTCTGTGTATGAACCTATTATCTTCTAGATACTTACAACCTTTCGCTACATCTATAGCTATTAGAACCAGGTCCTTCATGGTCAAAGAACTTCCGCGTTCCTGAAATACGATGTCGAAGTTAAATGATTCTTCATTTATATTTGTGCTTACAGGCTTGGGTCTAGATTCTCGTAGAAAATTTTTCAAATCACCTCCAGCCAATAACTCCAGAACAATAAATCGGGGATGCTTATCAAAACATACTCCAATAAAGTGTACAATGTTTGGGTGATTAAATTTTGACATAATAAGGGCCTCCATCAAAAAATCCATTTCAGCCTGATTTGTAGACATTTCCGGCAAGGTTTTCACAGCAACTGGCATTTCGACAGTATCGCCAGATCTTTGACGATAAAATCCTTGATATACTTCACCGAATGCACCTTGGCCCAAAGCTCTATGGCAGGAAGTACTATTTGAAATTTTTTAAATCCTTGTACTTAGCGATCTATTTCAGTAATATAAAAATAAATACTTCACTGTGTTCAAGGTATCTTAACTACATGACAACAAGAAGTCAGCGAAATACTTATACCTATATATTTCTGGTTTGACTGTCATATTACTATACCATTACTATATTAGAAATAGATCTATTTTACACAATTTACCATAAGCATGTATATGTTTATGTAAATACATATGTACTCATAACTTTAAAATACTTTACTGCAGTGGCGGTTTCTCTGAAATGTTGCAGGTTTGTGCAATTCCAAATAAAATTGGAAAAGTGAGCTAAAACTAGCAAAGAGTAATATGCAAATAGGTAGCAAAAATATAAATATACTAGCTATACCCTGCTCGTGTTGCTACGCCACCAACTAAAATAAATTTGAAGGAAAGACATTACACAAATATTCAATTCATTTTGAGTCATTTTATTGATTTTGTTCATTTCGAAAAAATTGTAACATTGCAGCGTTTCGTTTCTATTCGATATTTATTGAAGTGCTGTGGGATACACAATATTTCTTGTTTTTCCATCTGGTACGTAAACGAATAAATCAGAAGGCTTTCCGACGCGTGAGCAGGCAACATAGAGCTATCCATGTAAGAAGCATGGATTCGTACCGGGAACTGTAAACGTTTGAATTCGAATGGCATATCTGTCGGGATCATTGGGATACGTGGCAACAGTACGTCTTCACCTTTGAATTTTCCATTCAAAATTATTGCCTCGATAACCTAGTTCATCATTTTCTTGACTGAGAGTCTGGTTCTGTTGCAAAGTCGTGATGGATTTATGTTTCGAAGAAGAATGATGGGTACGCCAATTTTCAATGTAAGAACGTGCGGTGACATGCCTGGCAAATCAAGCGAATTCAAGAATTCAGTTGGATAGTTGACAACTTCGTCTTGATTCACCACAGTATCGATGGACTTATATGTTGTCGTTTCGCCGGGTATTCCATTATGAATGGTGAAGTTGATGGTATTGACATCGATGTTTTTGGCCGCTAATATAGCAAGCGTACTGAGCCACTGATGATTTTCGTAGTTCTGTGCAATGTTTGGGAAAACTTTTTACACCAATTCGTCTATGCTTTCTGTGATCTTACAGAAGTTTGTTGGCAAGGTGATACATTGCGTAGATTCATCAATTTGCATTCGCCTATTTCCAATATCCATTAATTGTTTTGCAAAATTTCCAATTGGTATAGCAGTGGTGCCATCTGTCGAAAATTGGTCGTACCAACTTAGAAACCTTCGTGGGCTCATGTACAACAACTTTGCTAAAGATCATCACATGATCAAATGGATAGTTTACGATACTATAAAGGACATACAGACAAACATTCATTTATATATATATATATATAGATTGTACAATTAGGTAGAATCGAATATAAGTTTTAATGGGCACTGTGTTGCATTGGGTCTGCAAGACATAAGCTATTAAATAAATGAAGAATTCTGTTGCATGTACTCCGCAAAGATTGAGTTAATGTTTACGTATGTTTAATTGTTTACGTAAGATGAATTCCCTTGAAAATTTAGAATTAAACGCCTATGCCGAATTTGAATATAAACCACAAAATTACAGTAAAAACCACTTTTAAGAGGATGTTTATTTGGGATATGTACGCAAAATGTGAGCTATAATTTAAGGAGTGCGTTGTCTTGTTTCCCTTTTCTGCTTTTCGATAGCCATTGTTAGTATATCAAATATAAATTGTTAATATGTATCAATTTCCGGCTTAAAGCGTTTTTAAATATTTTCTAAAGGACACCATTAAAAAAATGTAACAGTAAAACCGATCTGAAGACTTTATGTGAGTTTAATTGCAATATCTAGATTTTTAATTACGAAACGCCACTGCAACTTGCTGATAATTAGAAACTGCTTTAGCAATAAATGTCTACAAATATTAATATCTTACTTGACGAGCCGCAATTGGTCTCTGGGAATGTCTTTCAAATCTTTTAACGTATAAACCACTCCACCAAATTCATAATTTGGATTATATTCAGTCATCATACTGTCAGAAGCAACACGTATTCTATATAATTGTAAATCTGGCCCAGGTTGAAACATTTTTCTTCTGAGCATACCAGCAGCTCTTTGTTGATATCGGTTATCTACAAGATACAAAATATTGGGTATGTTTAATAACTAACCAATAGCCAATTGCAATAATAGAAAGCAAATCAGAATAATTTTAATTTCCGGAAATGGTATATTGAAATTGAATTTAATAGTCTTAAGTTTTAACTACTTTTGAGCTAGTTAGTAAAATAAAATGTTAAAGTATAAATAAAATATCGATGAAATTATAAATATAGAAAAATAGTTATAAAAATTATATATATATATATATATATATATAGAGAGAGAGAGAGAGATACGTATACACACACGTATATATATGTATGTTATATATGAGAGTAGCCGTTTATATTTCGGGAATAACAAACAAAGAAAAATTTTTTATTATCGAAAATAGTTTTATTGCTTTTCAAAATATTCTCCTTGAAAATCAATGCTCTTTTGCATTCGTTTAAACCAATCCGAAAAGCACTGCTGCCACTATGAAGGTGGTATCTCCAAAATATCTTCCGGCGTAGAAAATCGTTGACCACGAAGTTTATTTTTTAGGTGTGGGAACAAAAATAAAATAACAAGGTGCTAGATGAGGGCTGTACGGCGGAATATCAATTTAATGTTTTGCCCGGTCAAATATTCAATTGTTTGAACCGACCTGTGAGAGTTTGCATTGTCATGGTGGAGAATGATCTGTCGTTTTCGGTTTGCTTTCCTTATTTCTTCAAAAACTTTTCGCAAGCAAACAGTTGTGTACTATTCGGAATTGATCGTTCTACAACTCTCTAAAGGCACGGTTGCAACGTCACCGGTTTTTCCGAAAGAACAGGCGACCATTTGTTTTGATGTGCTTCGAACGCGAACGACTTTTATTGGTTTTGGCTCATCTTGGAATACCCACATAGTAGACTGCTGTTTACTGTTGGACTCATACGTATAAATCCAAGATTCATCACTTGTGACGACTTTATAAACGTTCTTTGAAGCACCGCCATTGTATTTTTTGTGCATTTGGCACCAATCGCCGCGAGTCCTTTTTTGAGCGGTTGTCAAATTACGTGGTACTCAACGTGAACATAGCTTCTTAACGGCTAAATATTCATGCAGGATCTTATGCACGCTGGTGTTACTAATACCTAGAGATGCCTCGATCTCACAATATGTCACATGAGGATCTCGCATTATCGATTCAGACACTGCATTAATGTTTTTGGACACAACAACATTTATGGGACGACCTTCACAAAATTCATCGTCCAAAGAACGCCGTCCAATTTGAATTCACTATACCAACGATATACTGTAGTTTTCGATGGTGCTTAATCACTATATGAAGAGTTCAGCTCGTCGATGCATTCTTGTTGAGATAATCCACGCCGAAAGTTATGAAAAATAATTGCACGAAAACGTCCACGATTAATCCCATTTTTTCGCTGACATAAAATTTTCAAGCTACTGTCAACAATAAAAATAGCGACCGGATAATAAAACTGTCAAGGTAAATATATTGTCAAAAATGACAAACTTCACGATGCAATCATCAGCCAGTGTTGTTCAACAGTGTTGCCAGTTCCCGAAATATAATCGGCTATATGTATATATTCAATGGGTTTTCCCTTATCTTCTGAACTATATTCGGAATGAAGTGCGTTCCGTCGATACAGGCAGCTCTAGTTAGACTTGTGTTGTGCTGAGGATATTCTGTTTATCTGTTTGACTGCTCACGATTAGTTCCGTTCTTTACGTTCCGCTATGTGAAGTTGCTGCGGCTTTCTGTATGGGGGACGCGTATTCACGCGTATTTGTGATTACATATCAGTCAACTAGGACAGGATTCCATGCTGCAGGTAGACGTTGAGCATCGTTTCCTTTGTTTAAGCTTTTCGGCCTTTTCTCTGTTGCAACCGCTTCTTTTGCTATTCTAGTGCGTGTATTTTGCTATTGTTGTTCCATCAAAATTTATTTTGTGACACGTTAGTACCATATGGTGAACTAGTGAAAATGCTATGTGTTTGTTCCTTACAGCAACTTTATAGTCTTCCATTCTGACTTCTATTTTTCCGTTTGTCTGTCCTAAATACGTTTGTTTGCATTCATTCTTTATAAAGAAGAATGAACATAATTCTTCTCTATAAAGAATGAACACCTAAAAAGAATATCCCAACTACAGACACGCGGTACAAATAGAGCCACCTGCATCGAAAGAACGCACTTCGACACGAACACACTTCTGAAGGAAATGAGAACGAGCTCATTGAAACGTCGCGTAGCTGAAGGTTCTTCTCAGAACCAGACCCATAAACATAAATATTTGAAACTAAGTATATATTTACATACTTACATAATAGGAAACATACAACGCCGATTGCTATTTTCAAACATAACACACTCCCAATCAAAGCAAATACAAACCAGGTTGGATATGGTTCCGGAGGATTTAATACTAAAAAAGAAAAACATATATTAATATTATGTTTTCGAATGTAGGCAAGTTTTACATAAACATTGTTTCCCATCTGAATCCAATTTCCAATTCTTGGGACAAATGCAAGCGACTTTGGATCTTCTGGGATCAAGCGCCAAACAACGATAATTACAACCACATCCTGGTATCGCCGGTATAATAAGAACCGCACCTTGACCAACATGATATCCGTATACAGATTCGGAAAAGTTACTGATACCTCGGTTTGTATCAAAATAAGAATAGCCACCTTCTCCGTTTGTAGTATTTGAAGAAAAAAGAGACATAGTACTCGTAGACCAGGCATTACCCCCTGAAAATTTTAATATATAAAATTAAGTGTCTAAGATTATGACATGAGATGATTATAATATCTCAATTATATTAATTTACTAGGTATAGACTATAGAGTTTTCATTTTACAGTGTTTTTCAGCTCCACTTAGTGAGTAACTGTATAGTGATGTTTATACAAAGCGCACTTGGAAAGTTTTGCAATACATCTTTGTTTATTTAATTTTTTCAAAGTAATTTCCTCTACACTCAATACACCTCTCCATCCTCCTGAACCAACATTTAAACCAGTTCTGCCAAGTTTCACTAGCGAGTAAAGCACATGCGGGAACAGTGCAAACTCGCAGGGAGCAAGATCTGGACTGTAGGGAGGGTGCTCAAGAAGTTTCAATCCTGTCGTGGTCAAATATTCAGTGCAGGCTTTGGCGCGGTGAGCTGGAGCATTATCGTGATGGAGGAACCAGGTGTCCATTGTTGACTTTGGCCGCAGGTTCTTCATAGATCCAATGACTTTAGGCAGGCACTGTTCAGTATACCATTTAGCTGTAACTAGCTTTTGTGTGTGTCCAAAACGATGCGTTCCACAAATCCACTCGATTTGAAAAATACAGCTATCATTTTCTTCTTTACAGATCGAGATTTTCTGACAACTACGGGTATGTCCTCATCATTAAAGACCCAAACTTTGTTTTGAACTTTGGTCGGCACATCGTAATAGTACAGCCAAGTCTCGTCACCTGTCACGATGTTGTTCACATACCGAGATTGTCCCTTATTAAATTTTTTAGCATCTCCCGGCACCAAGTCACACGTCGTGTCATCTGCTCTACAGTCAGTCGATGCGGCACCCAGAGAGAACAAAGTTTCTTCGCGTGCAAATGATTATGCAGAATCGAACGAATTACAGGTGCATTTAGGTCTGAAGTACCTTCTATCTGTTGGTAGGTCACTCGCCTGTCCTCGCCAAGCATTTTCCTTACAGTAGTAACGTTTTCCTCCGTAACTGACGATCGCGGCGTTCCCGGCCTCTCAGAATCCTCCACAGTTAAATTTCCCCTTTGGAATTCTCTATACCACCTGAATATCGTTGTGCGATGTGGACAAACATCACCTAGTGCAAGTCATTTCTTCGAAGCACTGGTCTATATCTAATCCACGCACGAAATTATACCGCAAAACTGCTCTTATCTCATTTCGTGACCACGATGACATCACGAGTACTTTACACTCTCATTGCTAATGAATAACTGAGCCCATCGACATGGCGTGGCGGCTACTATGCACGTAGGAACATGTCTCAACATGCAGCAACAAGCAGCTTCCTACGATTCATTGTGCGTCATATTGCAAAACTTTCCTAGTACCCTTTGTAACTATGAAACACCTATTTTAATAGAACATAAGCTAGTGCTAACAGTCGCTGAAAACATGTATCATTAAGGTTGACATGTAGCATTGAGAATACAATATTAAAATCAGATTAGAACACATGATGATATTTAAAAAAAGGAGCAAACTAGATAAAATCACACACTTTTCTAATGTCTAGATTGGTTTGATTTCTCCTATAGTCTGTTGGCCTGTTGCTTTTACAAAGATTCGCGGCTAAAATGTAAGGTTAAATATATTAAACGAGAACGTAATAAATTGATTTTTTGATTTTTAAGACATTAAGGAAAACACCAACAAATTATGACATTTTACCTGAAAATTACTTATGTTAGATTTAAAGTTCTTGACAAAACATTTTTGATAAATTTTGATCAAATATATCATATTTTAATATATATATATATACATATATATATATATATATATATATATATATATATATATATATGGGTGATTCATTAAGATGTACTTTTTTCAATAGCGATTTTTTGACAGATAAAACGTAAATTGTGTCAAATTTTCACCCTATTTTAGTTAAGTATTGTGTGACATTTCATTATGGAAAGATTTAGTCCGGCACAGCGTCTACAAATTATTCTGTATTACGAAAATTAGGGTTCCACGAGGAATGTGATTCGTGCGCCTAGAGCAACTTATGGTCTACGGAGTCGGTCCACTGAACGCACAATTCGCTATACCATTACAAAATTTGAAACGCAATTTTTATTGTTGGATATTACACGACCAAATAGGCCACATCCAGTACGTAGTGAAGAAAATATAGCGATGATAGCTGAGATTGTTTCCGATGACCGTGAAGAATAGATACGATGTAGATCTCAACAGCTTGGCTTCTCGTATGCCACAATTTGGCGTATTTTACCTAAAAATCAAGAATCGAAAGCTGCCGACCTTTCGAATCGTCACCGTTTTAGTTTTTGGGCTCTTGAGAAGCTTGACGAAGGTCCACTGTTTTTGACCAAAATTTTGTTCAGCGACGAGACCCGTTTCTGGCTTAATGGCTACGTCAATAACAACAAATGCCGTATCTTGAGTGCAGGGCAGCTTGAAGAGGCTCAACAGCTGTCATTACATCCATACAAAACCACGGTTTGTTGTGGTCTATGGGCAAGTGGAAACATTTCTTCAAAAATGAAGACAGACGCAACGCAACCGTGAATGATCATACTGAAATTGAAGGCGGTGATCACGGTGACATCTGGTTCCAACAAGATGGCGTTACTTGTCACACAGTTCGTGAAAGCATGGCTTTATTGCGAGAATAATTTGGTGAACATTTAATTTCATGTAACTGACCTGTACAATGGTCGCCTAGATCATGTAATATTACACCTTTAGGCTTTTTCTTTTGGGCCTACGTAAAGTACAAAGTCTACATGAATAAAACAGCTGCGATCGAGCAATTACTAGCAACATTACTGGCGTTATTCATCAAATACCACTTGAAATACTCGAACGCGTCATCGAAAATTGGAATTTCAGAATGGCCATGCTAGGTGCAGTTACGGACAACATTTGAAGTAAATAATTTAAAAAAAAGAAATGTCAAGAATAATTCTTTTGTATGGTAATAAAGAATACCTAATAAAATTGAAATTTTAATTTTTTTAATTTTTGAATAAAGCACCTCCAAATGAATCACCCGTTGTTGCAAGTATTCACATATGTGCCTACAATGTTACGCAAAAGTTTTTTTAATATATTTTTCAATATTTTTTGATATCTTAATGTTTGAATTTCAGGGAATTATTATTTTTTTTGTACAGATTTAAAAATCTGGAAAATTTATTATACGCAGATGATTCTAATTAAAGTAAGTATTTAAATAGACGGTACGGAATAAATAAATCTACAGAAAAATTGATTACATTGTGATTTAGTATTGTTAAAAATTAGTTTTAACACTTTTTCGTCATCTTGTAATTTCACAGAAGATAGCAAACGATAGTGTTTTATTTAGAGAATCTTCCCACCCCAAAACGGGCGATTGGGCGACGAAAAAAATAACATTATTTTTACTTTGGACCACTTTATATGATCATCAAATATTATTAAACTTTGAATTTTTGAGTTGTTTTCTTATAAAAAACAATCCAATTCATTATGGTAGATATCAAACTAACCTAACAGTTTTCTAATAATTTCTAAGCTTTCGCACTATATAACATACTTAAGGAATATTAAGCGACCATTAAAAAGAGAGTGATTCCATCTAATTAGTAACTTTTTTTTAATAAAATGTTACAGATAAAGCTAAATAATACGTGTTCTCAGTAACTGTTAGCAGGAACTGGTGTTCTATCAATACTATTTGCTATATTTCAGAGAACAGATCCAGTAAAATTTTGCATAGTTACAAGAGTCACTATACTGTTAGATAAGTATAGCTGAAAAATTGTTTAGAATAAAAACCCTGCAACTAGTACTCAGATAATTAACATAATTAGAAACATAATTACGAATGATTAATAAAGGACTACAATAGATACATAGGTATACACTGAAGATCACTATATTGTCAACATTTACATAAGGCGAAACATAAATGTCAACAATACAAAAAAATGCTTATAAGTACATTGGCATATAACATCTATTAATGGAAATATAATGCCTAAATATGCTTATGCGATTTCACAACTCATTCATATTCTCTCTTATTCCAATTTGATAAATAATAATTAAATTAATTTTTGTATCGGATTCACAAATACAGATGTTGCATTACATAGATCTTACAACTTTCTATTGTTTTCTTTGCTAAGACGGGAAAAACAAAATTTGCCCTTATTTTCTAATGTTATTTTTCTGGAAAGATATTCTGTATTGTTTCAAACAAAATATTTCCACAAACATTTAATTATAGGTAAGTAAGCATTCATTAAAATAGATGACCTGAATAGCCTCCTCCGCCACCTCCAGCTCTGCAACCACCCCCTCCCCCTCCGAATCCTCCATCGCCTTTGCCGTCCGTTGAATTATAGCAAGCTTTACCGCCAACGCCACCTTTCGTTAACGATTGTCCCATTACCATTTCATGATCATTAGCAATTTGTCCTTGAAACATTATCCAACCACCACCCGCACCTGCAGATCTGTTATTGCAATGGTAAGTAAAAAGTATATACGTGATTCAAATCACCTTACTTTGGTCCGTACATCTCTCCCGTTATAGGTCGTCTACTGACATTCACAATATGACCATGTTGAAAACCACAGTCGATAAATCGACCTAATCCAAGTCCACCCCCTCCGGCTGCTATTGCCAGGGGTATATGTTGTTTATTTCGATTCATCTGGTTAAAGACATTTTAAAACGTTATTATTACGCATAACCTACGTTATCATGTATCTTACAGAAAAGATATAAGAAGCCCCTCCGCCACCACCTCCTCCGTCATTTACTTCCATGTATAACACGCCTTTAATACCTGTCATATTTTGTCCTCTCGTCGTACTAACAGATTCACACGAAGAATTTGTATGGTGACCCAAACTCTGAGAAAATAAAACAACGTAAACGTAATTTAGTTTTTACCAGTAGCTATGTACATAACACTTATACACTAAAATATGCTTTGTAATATAAACACCAACGAAATAACAAAGAAAAGTATAGCATAGAAAGTAATACAATGATACAAGTATATAGTATCTATATTTGTAGAGACTTCTATAACTGATCTTATAACTTTTTAATGTCTTTATAAAATTCATTTAGAGAAGTCCGAAAAATACAACTAAGTACATGCTACGACAAATATCGATAATATGATGCAGGATTTACCTTTATACATGCATTATTGCCTTCTTGGCCAACAGCCACATATATTTCCTGACCTTTTCTTAATTCTAGTACTAATCTTACCATAGCACCTCTAGAAGAACCCATACCACCGCTTCCTTTACCACCACTCGCACCAAATAATAAAAATCTGTAAATAAATTTCTCATAATAAGAACGTCAATAAATAAAAAGGAAAAGAAAAGAAAATTTTGAATGCGTCCGAATTTTATCTGAAATATCAGTTTCAATTTAGACTATAAAGAAATGGGTTAAATTAAAATTTAATGAAGTTTGGCTGGATATACTCAGGCATATAATTTGATTTCTTTTTGTGAAAGTCAATTCTGAAAGGATGAAGAACATCGACTGTATGTTTCAAAACTCAAACAGGCTTAATTATATTTCATAGTTTAGCCAATGAAGGGAACTCTATTTCATCTTTCTACGTATTATATGTACATATGTATGAATATTATTTATAACAGACAATATATTTTCATAAATTCACTGCCTACAAATATGGATTGTTTTAAATAATTACCTACAAAATGAAATAATAACACGATAAGCGATAAGTGAAAATAATATCAACGTAATGCGGCTATTGGCAGGTAACCCTGGGCATAACTTTCCAAGAAATTTAAAAAAACTTGTAGGCTAAGGAACTTCAAGAGAATCTACAGTAGAAATGAGTCTACTACGAAAATCTAGGTACAGGGGAAGAGTTGTAGGGAGAACACATGATCGTATATTTGACTAGAAAACTTGTACACCTTCTCGAAGGAAAGGTCGACCGAACTCAAATAAATATAATGCTAGTACTGTTGCATTTATTCAAATTCATAGACACTTGCTCTATAAATCGACATTCATTGATTGATGAATATTTATAACACCTATACCTACACATTTCTTTAT
Organism: Dermolepida albohirtum; assembly: GCA_031893035.1. NCBI lineage: Eukaryota > Metazoa > Arthropoda > Insecta > Coleoptera > Scarabaeidae > Dermolepida > Dermolepida albohirtum. The sequence goes on along the minus strand of JAVIWB010000800.1, from coordinate 130,207 downwards.
TTGTCGATACATACTAATTCTCCTTAAATATATGCGAAATAAGAAGTAATGTTGCTGGGCACTCGCTAAATATTACACTTTTTCACTCAGCGAATATGTTGATACGTTATTTAGTTATGAAGAGAAACATAAAAACTGTCTAAAAGCAGTAAAATACTGAAGAATGATTTTCTGACAGAGTAGTACCATTACGTATGGAATTTCTCGTATTGATGATAAAATGAAAACGAGTCCATTTCCATCAACTTTAAAATATTGTATTATAAACAGGTAACACGTGTTAGAATAGAATAAATGAAAATAAATGTTTGTTTTGGATTGAATATACATATTTTAATTAGAACATAAAATAAAATAGATAACTCAGTAGGACAAAGAATATAACAGTGTGGTAGTGAATCGCTATAAATGTCATCATGGATTCTAGAAAATCCTTATTTGAAGCGTGAGATTCATTTTCAAGTAATATGCCGTGTTAACGTTTGGTACGGATTATCCAATGTGAGTATATCATTGATTCATATTTCTTTGAAGAAACTGTGTAGAAGATTTAAAACGTTAGATTCAAAAAGCATGTTACAATCAAAATGATCAGAGCATCAACATCTTCGGAAGTAATTTATCGATTTAAAGCATGGATTTTGAATGTTTGTAATATGTTAGTAAAGTATTTTATTTCCAAAATTTAACATTATTTTCAAGAAGCCTTTATTTATTATTACTTTGAATGAATAAAATTTTTGTTTACACCACAATGGTGTAAACAAAAATTTGATGTACGATACATCAAATTCTTATTACTTATTATAAACAAAAAAGCATACGAGTGCATCTCGAAAAAAAAATAGATTACTAGAACTGGTTCGCCAGAGGGTGGTTTATGGGGGATAGTTTAAAAAGTAAGTCTGCCAAGGCAATGCGAAACATTTTCAAAGATACCTCGCTCAGTCCTGCACTTTTGCAAATAAGGAAGGTACCGTTGTAACATTGAATTGAAACATCGGTACATTAAAACACTTTTTTTGGTCGTTAAAAATAACCAATATTACAGACGAGTTTTTCTTGTATATAAGCAGTTGTTGCCCTGCATAATTCCTTTAATGGTAAAGAAGTGGACCACCATCTTCTTCTTAATATATTGACATATCTGTACAGACGCAGGCGTGCCTTCATCTTTAACAGTCGTGCTTTAGCAGACACGTAATTGTGATAAAACTAGGTTTCATCGCTAGTAAAAATACTGTTAACATAATGAGATGCTCCGTTTCTAATTTATCGAGCACCTCGGGACACCACGAAACGAATCATGCCATCTTCTCGTCGGTTAAGGCATTGAATACTAAAAGAGAACAAATCTTCCTCACTCCAAGATATTCATGGATAATAGTATGATTTGCCAGTGCTTGAATTCCTAGACATTCTTCTATCTTTTGATAACTTAAATACTTATCGGTCTCGAACATCTTCTGATCAATATAAATGCCCTCCTCGTTAATAGATGACACGAGATATTCTGACCACAAAGCATTTTCCAAGTCGAAATTTTCTCTCTGGGACCTCTAATATTACCGAAATACAAAACTATAGTGTTGCAATCATTTTCTAGTAGAGCCGCCATTTCTTTTAAACATTGATCGAAATTCAATCTTCACGAGGTGCAAACAATCGACAGCCCTATATTGTAAAATTTTTGTAATGGTCTTTGTATTCTTTGAAAATTTTACGGTAATCCTCTTATAATTAATGCTGAAATTAATGATCTCGCTAAGTGTAAGGTGTAGTTTATAGCGAGAAGGCCAAACAAATATTTATGATGGAAAATGTAACAACTACTCGTTGATAATTATAAATAATTTGATTAAAAAGTAGACAGTAATATTTGTAAAAAAAAATAGCTTACGCCAAGATATTTGGTAGTGGTTTATAACGTTTTGGTTCAAAAGTTGGGTTACGCAAAAATGCTAAAAGTTACTGGCAGAAGAAGAAACGAAGCTCCCGAAAACAAAATCTAGATTTGATAATTAATGGTAGAAGCATAATAGCATACACTGGCAAAATTTATCATCTTCGAAGCCAAAAGGATTTAGGAAATTGTTTTATTAGAGAAGCTAATGTTCATTTTGTATATTTAACGAGTTATGATTAAATGAGTAAATTAGTGAAAAAATTTTTAAAAATGTATGTAAATCAATGGAAACTTCGAATGGAAAAATAATAAATAAATGTAATTTTATTGTAGATATAATAATTTTCCTTATATTACCAATTTCTGATTTAAAAAAAAATATTAATATCTAGTTTATGCGTTTTCGTAGTCATCTGCTATGTCCTTCTTTCAAATATTGTACTTATAATATTGACGTGGATTGTCTTTTTTTATTGACATTTCATGAAAGTAAAATAATAATAATAAGCCTTTCTGTTTTTCAAAAACTAAAAACAAAACAAAAAAATAAAATGTAAAAAGTCGATTTTCGCCGTTTCGATGGTCCTATCTTATGTATTTTGATCTTCTGATTAAGAAAATATCCCTACTTGAAGTCGTATTTCTTTCGGTTCCCGAGATATTCACAAAAAACTGTTTTCCAACTTCATTTTCATTTCAGATCGGCATGCTATCTCGCGAACCGAGGGCCTCTCGGCGACCGCCCATACACTGTCGGATGCGTATCGATGTTCGGAATTGACTGCTTCAAACCGGAATCCGCTACGACGCTGCGTTCTCGAGATATGGCCGGAAAACCGGAATGGCTCTGGAATTTTGGAACTTGTACTGATTTTAATCCCCTCGAAGAGTACTTTCATTTGGTGAAAGGTTTGTGGCGATTTGCGATTTTTTTGAACCTCGAACGATGAAAACGAAGTGTCGATTTTCGACGTTTTAATGCCTTTACTTTATGTATTCGGAACCTCTGATTACGAAAAACGTAACAGAAACCATTATCCTTTAGAAGCTCCAGTAAAGTAGATCCTAAGTTTATGCATTTATAAAACTGTTCACAGTCTTAAAAACAACCACAGAATCCAAAAAATGCACTTTAATAGCTAGGTCTAAATGACACCAAAGAAAATTCTGTAGTAAAAGTGAAGCGTCGGAATAAAAATGAGTAAGGATGCACTTTTTCCAAAAGATATCAATTTTTAAAAACTATAAATATAATAGCAAATAAAAGTTTTACGTGTAATATCCTTCGCTAGGCACTATCCACTTTTGAATACCAGATAATCCATGCTCATTTGAAACTTTCACTTTAACTTTTGTATTATTATAGGCGATTTCACATTGTTCTTTAGTTGGTCCATATCTACCAGTTTGACCACATGTTGTCAATTCATAATCTGAAAACAATAGTTATAAGATTTGAAATTCAAACCGAAATTCTGGCCTTACATGTTTCATTCGCAAAATCTTTATGAGGTTCTGCAGCCCATGGATAATCGAAATAAGGGTTATAATAATTATATCCATTTAATTCTTTTGTAGGTATATTTAATCCAAAACATTCTGGACTTAAAGATATATCATCTATTGCAATATCTCTTACATACCGAATGCCAACTCGTAAATCAAAATGAAGGAAATACCTAAAAAATATAGGGTTGTATAAGAAGTTACAATGGAGATAAATTTTGTGTTTAAACTAATAATGCAAAGAAACATATATTATACATACACACACACACACACACACACACACACACACACACACACATATATATATATATATATATATATATATATATATATATATATATATCTTAATAATTAAGTAATTCTGAATGACTCTAGAAAGTGAATTGTAAAGGAATAATGTAATGTAGACATCTCCACTTTGACAAAATTTGGTAACCCAGGAAGACTAAAAAATGTTGGAACCGCATTTTTAGACGTATTTCTATTTCAGTCGTTTCATTAAAAACTATGCCTAAGAAAACATAATTTTTGGCTTCAATCATGAGTTAAAAACAAATATTTTTGGCTTCATCACTGTTACATAAACTAGCCAAGTATTTTATTTATCTCTTATAAAATAGTGGCATTAAAATTGTTGCCAAAAAAAAAATAAATAAAAAAAAATAAACAAAAAAAAAATAAAAAAAAGATTACCTTAAATTTTGATTATTGTTTCTTGTTTTAAATGCCCATTAAATCCATGCTATTAATAATATATCATATATAATATCTTAAGGTTTATTTTTTTTCTGTACCGTCAATATTTAGCGTTAATTAATAATATATTTATATGATATAATTTAAGTCTATATATTTATATAAAAATCTAGAATATTTATTTTGACGATTTATTTACGTTTTGGGTCACTTTTGCGAAATAAGATAATACATACAATTGAATTAAAGATCGATAATGACTGATTTAAAAGATTCGTGGTATATACGAGTTTTTTACGTAGCACTATCAAGTTGGAATGCTGCTTTCTAGAAGAATATGAATATTTTACTTTTGAAATTCCAAAATTAATTCATAGCTTCCATATATACATATGCATCATTGCTTTTAAGATATCTGCACAAATTTGAAGATGCTAAATGATTAAATATTTTCTCTTAAATCCCAGTCTTTCGGGATTGTATTGATTTTTATTCCATCAATTGAAAGCATACGAGGGCAATTTGATGGGAAGTGAGACTCGAAATGAAACAAAAGTGTTAGTTTTTTTCAATATTTTTTAACATTTTCCCTTCTTCCCACTTGGACATACGGTGCTTAAGTGCCAATATGATATTTTTGTTAACTCTAACTCTTAACTAATCTTTCGTAAAATCCTTAAAATACTGCTCCGTTATTGCAATAAGTTTTTCAACTCAAACGCTGATATAGCCCAATAGTAAAAGAGCTAGATTTCGAAACTAATTGTCTAGAAAAACGTTGTTAGTGTCTAGAAAAAGATCAATAGTGTATGCTCTTTTATAATGGAATGGGTTAGTCAACACTTTAGACACACTATCACTCAAAAAACTTACGATCTGGCTGGGTAGTTATCACAAAAAGAAAAAGTCGAAACACTGTCCGGCAAAGAAAATTTTGAGGTTTGGTAATAAATGGAGGTCTCTTGGTGCTAGATCTGATGAATAGAATAAGTGAGGCAATAATTTTTCGCGAACAATGAATAGTGTAAGAAGAGGCGTAGTCGTACAACTTTTTCATTAGTCATTTTAGCTTGTTTTCAACAAACTGCTTCTTCGATTCGTCTTGTAAAGCAGAATAATACTGCCCCTTAACTGTTCTTTATAGGATAGTTATGAAAATTATCTTCATCGAACCTTAAGTAATCGGATCACTACCTTAAGATACTAAGCAGCTTCAAATTATCGCATTCTTTCACGTTTTTTGTTCACAACACAAAATTAATGGTATTCACTTTGTTGACAGCTTGGACATACCAAATTTTATATGTCAAAAGTATGCTTTTAGTAGATATGCTCAGAGCGTTAGGGAAATTTTTCTTGGTGTAAATTTTAAGCCGTCCAAAACAATATTTAAATGAATTCTATTCGTCATTTCTGGAGTTAGAAATGCGTCGCACATGTTTAATGTCTCATACCATCTTATCATGCTTATCAGTTGTAACTTTTGAATTAACTTCCTTACTTTTAATCCGTAATTTCAGATATGTTTAGTAGCGTAAATTATAAATATTGGCACTACGAATTGCGAGTTTACACATTTTAGACACTTTATCACGCTGCTCTAACTTTGAAATCAAATCTTAATAATTTATCAAGTTACCTGTTACCATAAAAAAGAAAAAGTGAAATATAGTGACAGGTTATTTTGAAAGATTGTGTTAGTAATAAAGTCCCACATCCCGCCAAATTATCCTTGTAGATCTAATATGTTAGACCTTTTTACAATTCTGCCGATATTTGATTTGGATAGCTGAATGCCATCACTTCCTTCTTAATAAGCTTATTCAGGGAACCTGAATATTTATGTATTGTATATTTTGTGGTATCATAATTTTATTCTTTAGCAGAACATTTCTATCATTTGTCAATATTTAGTTATATATATAATAAGTTTTACGTTTTACAGTATTAGTTTATTAGCATAAGTTGTTTGTGTGTTTCTAACAATTCAAAATTTCTATCAGACCTATCGCCTTCTTAAGTTTAAATAGATTTATTCACAAACAAATTTAAAATTGTATCAAAAAAATGTACGTTAGTGTTAAATAAATAGTTTTATTTTAGCGTGGTGAACGTTGGCTTAGTGTCTTAAAGCGTAAGGTGCTAGGTTCCAAAAAAGGTAATAGTTGCGAACAAAATCAAAATCATACGTATATATTGAACTTACATTCACATGTACTTACGTAAGTATATACAAGTACAAGTGTGTTTAGCAGAAATAGGCACAAATGTTGAAAAGAGCATAAATTTTGGACGGCATTGTATTTCAAAAAGAAAATATTAGGAAGAAATTGCATTTTACATTCAGTACTAAAATGAATTCAATAATATAATCAACGAAATTTGTAATTCGTTTTTTACTTATACTGCTATTCTATAAAGAACTGTGGGCACTGCCAAAATGTAAACCATTGTAAATTATAGAAAATTCAATATCAGATACTCCATATGAAGTTTATACATACTGTTAATTTATTATATTTTATAATTCTGTAGACCGAATATTTGAAATAGCTTAACAGTATTAGAACATGAACGCAGAATAGAATCCGATGTAGTAGGGCGTTTGTACTAACAAACATACAACTGAGCAGAGCAATCGGCTTTGGATGAATCACTGTAAATATTCGGTATACACTCCGCGCAACATGAATAGGACCACCCGACTTGTTGCAAGCTTTCGGTGGTTTGAAAAACAATTCATTTACTAAAAATACAATGCAAGTTTGTAATGGTATGATATGGCAAATAATACGCATTATTGCGCAATAGTGCCTAACGTTATGCATTGGGTGACGTAAGTACCACATACATATAAAATGCACCGCGCCGGTTGGATACGACCAGTATTTAATAGTAAGCTACCGGATGAGTGTCGAGTTACAACGTGTATCCGGATAAACAAACATCTGTAATTAAGGGTATTGTGCAACGATGGGACGACAGAAGTGCTTAAGTATGGAAGAAATTTGAAAAATTAAAGCGTTCCATCAAAAAGGGTATTCCTCAAGGGCTACTGCAAAGAAAATAAGTCGATCACACCAGGTTGTGAACAATTTTATTAGGGATCCCGAGAATTATGGAAAACGTTTTAAAGGGCGAACAACATCCGTTACAACTAAGAGAGAACGTCGAGCCATATTGCGTGAAGCATCGAATTCGGCATTAACGGCAAGACAAATCGCGAATAACGTTGGAACGAATGCATCGGTAAGAACTGTACAGAAGTTACTGAAGACCTGTCCGCATTTAAAACGTTTGAAAATTAAACGACGGCCTCCTTTAAGGGAATTTCAGCGCACTGCACGTCTTCAGTTTGCTCGAGCAAAAATGGGGTGGACAAGAGAATGGCAAACTGTTATTTTCAGTGACGAGAAGAAGTTTAATTTAGATGGCCCGGATGGGTTTTCTTATTATTTCCACGATTTACGTAAAGATGAAGTGATTCAGTCACGAAGGCGAGCCGATGTTGGTTCAGTCATGGTATGGGGAGCTGTTTCCCATAACGGACCTGCTGATTTAGTAATAGTGAAGGGCAGACAGAATTCGGAAAAGTACGTCCAGCTGCTGCAACAGGTGAAAGACAAATTTTCCAACGTTATGGCAGGTGGGCCATTTATTTTCCAACAGGATAATGCCAGTATTCACACCGCGCGCATTGTTCGACGCTGGTTTCAAGAACAAGGCATGGAGGTTCTCGATTGGCCATCGCTCTCCCCCGACCTGAACATCATAGAAAATGTTTGGGGATGGTTGTCGCGTAAATTGTACTCCAATGCTACCCAATTCAGTTGCGCTGACGAACTAGAGCAGGCGCTGAAACGAAGTTGGGCGGAACTTCCCGTTGACTACTTGAGAACCCTGTATAATTCCATTCCATCCCGACTATTTGAGGTTATAAGAAATAATGGCAAAAGTACTCATTATTGAACAATAATGTATTTTGTTATTGCAAACGAATCTTTTATTTTGTAGATTGGTCGTATTCAAGTGGCGTTTAATTACTCTACTTATTGTCATTAGTAACGTACATTTGCACTGACTTTTACAAAAATTATATTTGGTACCTACATACATCTTTTTATCAACCCTCTTATTTTCGAAAATAACAATTCCAGCGCGCTACCATGTTTATACCAACTACAAATGTCATATATGCAGTTGGTCCTATTCATGTTGCGCGGAGTGTATATGTACATACATACTTATTAGGAACCTGGTGTGCATACAAATAGGATCCCTTTCATTATAAGATTTGTCCGGCTATGAATAACGCAATATTAGAAATCATATGCAGCTTGAACGAAAACGTTTAAGTGATACACAAAATTCATTGAAATAATAGATAGATAGATGTTTGAAATAAATTTACGTCCAGTTACAATCAATAGCCTGTGCATTGTAATATACAGACTTGTTCATTCTAGAATTAGATATGCGCTGTCCACAAGTGGAAAGAGTGCAGTTAGGTTAAAGCGCGCGAGAAAGGAGGATAGAATATCTCTCACTGGCAGTTTCGTTTTCTCCCACTTTTGTATTGCAAACAACTTCCCCTACTTTCTCGCGTGAACCTTCTTATTTTAGTAAACAAATATCTGAAGTAGTTGACGTAAAACCTCTAACAGTTCGTCGTAGTCTACACTAGGATTTTTAAAAGTTTCTTTTAATTTTTTCATTGTTTGAAAATCTTTTTAATTTTTAGAATTTTCTATTTCATTTATTTCAATAATATTTTATTAGTTTCACGCCAAACGGCAAAACATTTCAAGAAAATAGCCATGTTTGAAAATCTTTTTAATTTTTAGAATTTTCTATTTCATTTATTTCGAGAATATTTTATTAGTTTCACGCCAAACGGCAAAACATTTCAAGAAAATAGCCATGTTTGAAAATCTTTTTAATTTTTAGAATTTTCTATTTCATTTATTTCAAGAATATTTTATTTTCAAGAAAATAGCCATGTTGCATTTTATTAAAAGATTCAAATAAAATGCATCAAATAATTTATACAATTCAAAAATGTAGGTACGTATTGTCAATGCACGCGAGAAAGTAGGGGAAGTTGTTTGCAATACAAAAGTGGGAGAAAACGAAACTGCCAGTGAGAGATATTCTATCCTCCTTTCTCGCGCGCTTTAACCTAACTGCACTCTTTCCACTTGTGGACAGCGCATATCTAATTCTAGAATGAACAAGTCTGTATATTTTTTATACATCATCAATATTTCGAAAGTACACAATATTACATATATAGGGCGCCACAGTTTGTATTTGCATATAAAAAGAAACAAATGTATGAAGCGCGATGCAATTTATTTAAAGGTAAATGTAGCCTTTTGCTGTGCACGTGTTTTACATACATACTAAATTACATTGTTTTCCTTACCTGTACGTTATATTTGGTAAAATAACAACTTGCTGCACCCATGTTTCTTTGAAATTATTATAGCTCCAAAGCAACTCTGTAGAAACATTTTCTTTTGGTCTTAATTCTGTCACTTGAAGCATAAATCCACTTTTATGATGATCCGATTGATGCAAATAAAATCGTATCTAGAATATACAATTTTAAGTGGAATAATTCAATATGTATATTATAACACTTACTGTGCAAGAGTTGTAATACCGAGATGAACTATTGCCATGTACTCTTGGCGGAGGATTAAATGTCGCACTTCGTAAAGTCGCAATACTAGCAAAAGCAAATGCATGTTCTTTCGTCGCCAAAACATGTAAATATTTTCCTAAAATATTTTAATCATATATATATATATATATATATATATATATATATAGAGAGAGAGAGAGAGAGAGACATATATACATATATATATATATATATATATATATATATATATATATATATATATATATATATATATATATATATATATATATATATATATATATGTAATTAATAAACCACATCTTGAATTATTACGAATTTAGGAAGCATTGTACTATGTATAGTATATTGCCCTAACCTTTTCGTATTCATGGTAAAGGTACAAAAGTATATAGGTAAAGAAATTGTACCACGGTTATGTATTAAAAATAATATTTATGTTAATTCTTCTTATAAAAACGAAACTAACCAAAATACCAATCGGCAAGTTACAAGGAGGCGAAAAACAAAATCAACAAATTAAATTTACCAATAACATTAACATGTCAACAAATTTTCTTTGTTATCCTCCAATTTTTCAACAAGATATCAAAATATTTTCGTCAAGATTACATCTTTATTATGTAATAAGTACACAAACAACTATAGAAGAGGAATGAATGTTGAAAATTATCGAATGTGAGTATCCCATTATTATATGCGCACATTTATTTTCATTAAATAAAACTTTAATAACAATATAAAAGCTATTATTATTTAAAGCTACAACAACTTTTATTAAATATTCTGCCATCACTAATGTTATCGTACATTTCATTCTGTTCTCATGAAAAATCGATTTTCAACAACTTCTGTAAATCCTAAAATATAAGTATATGTATATATATAGATACGGCTTGGGATGTGAGTCAGTTATTAATAAAAAAGAAAAGCAAACCTTTGACTAAACAGCCAAATTTATCAATAAAATGCGTTCAATAGTTCAAAGTGAAATGAAAAATTCATGTTTAATCTACTTAAATAACTTTTACAGCAATTTAGGATTCAACTATTTACAATCTAAGATAGATAACATGATTTTGGTACAGGACCATAAGGTAGACAATCATTAGGTCTGTCGATTCCACGACAGCTCGATTTTTGTTGAATTTTATCTCAACGATAATGATGGTTTTCATGCATATTATAGTGAAACATAGTTTCAGTCATTTCAGTTTTGAAGCGACTTGGAAACAATTTTGGGGAATTAACAGATTTGTCAAAAGACATCTTTAATTATTGCACCAAATCTATACTCATTTCAATAAAGAGTAAAGTTATATAGAAACCCAGTAACACTATAAACAATCGCAGAAATGAGTAATTTTTCTTTCTTTTCTAATTACATGTCTAACCAATAGCAAGAAATGCTAATAAGACTGAGAATGGCATAAAAATATAGAAACTTCCACAAAAAAAAATCCACTTATGAGATGAAATACGCGACCTTATATACATATTATTGACCATACAGAAATGATTGTCAACTCAGTTGAAGTACATAATAATCATATGACCATCATATTGCATCATATGCTGTTAAAACAGTGTATAAAATGTAAGGCTCCATTTATAGAAACTGTACAAAGGCTGTACAAATATTAATTCTTTGAAGTTGTTTAATTTATTCGTGAGATCTGTATCTTCATCACATAATTGGTTTCTAATTTACCAAACTCGTACACATAACCACATCGAAAATGTTCATAGATGCTTTTTGAAATATTTTATGTTCATCACCCAGAGGTCAGGATTGTAAGATCATTGTCAAATTTAGTCTAATGTCTCTCCAACCTAGCCATTATATCTTTAGTATTAAATTTATGTAGAATATTTGAAATTATAAAACAGAATGTATCTGATTTCTGAATAGAATTTATTTCAATATGCCTAGGTTATCATTGAGACATGAATAAAATTTAATACAATGTGTAGTGAAACTAATATGATGTTACGACCACCTATTTCATTGATGTGCACTCCGCATTACGAGGCTAGTTTGACAAATAGTGAGAATGACACATAGGTGGCGCTCTAATTGGTAAAACAAATACACTGTAATTTAGGTTGCCTATTTATATGTTCACATTCCGATATTTAAATAAATCGGTTGATTAGTTTATTTTTGACAGCTGATTGAAATAATGTTAAAAGGAATAATTCTTTTAATTGGCAAATAGCCGTGATGCATGCCATCTGTTTATACGCTCTGGAAACTTAGTTCCCGACATTGCGAGACAGATGCACTCTCGCTTTTTCGTTCAATTCATTGGACGTGAGAGGGAGGCATGATGATTATTCACTATTTTTCAGCTGATTGAAAAAGAAGCAACACGTCGTTTTGCTAAAATGGAAAAAGCAGAGTATCGTGCGGTGATTAAATACTTCGTAATTAAGGGTATGAAAGCTACCGAAATAAAAGATGAGTTACGGGAAACATTAGGTGAATCTGTTCCATCATCCGCCACAATAAGTAGATGGGTAAATGAATTTAAACGTGATAGAACAAGCTGTGTTGATAAAGCGCGCTCTGGAGCACCCAAAATCGTCACTTCTAAGGAAATGATTATAAAAATTCATAATATTATTATTCAAGATCGACGACTCAAAGTGAGAGCGATAGCAGACATGGTAAACATTTCAACAGAACGCGTACACCACATTTTAAGGAAAGAATTGGGCCTTTCCAAGCTTTCGGCAAGATGGGTGCCGCGATTGCATACGACTGATCAAAAGTTCACTCGTTTGGTCATTTCCAATGAGTGTTTGGACCTTTACAAGACGAATCCGGTTGATTTTTGTAGGCGATTTGTTACTTGCGATGAAACTTGGATACACTACAGTACACCCGAAACTAAACAATAGTCGAAACAATGGTTAGAACGTGGTTCTGCACCTCCAAAGAAAGTGAAAACCACTTTATCGGCAAACAAGGTGATGGCATCAATTTTCTGGGATTCGAAGGGCATTTTGCTCATTGATTACCTTCAGAAAGGTGCCACAATAAACGGACAATATTATGCAGAACTTCTACAAAAATTGAATGTTGAGATTCGTGTTAAACGGCCAGGAATGGCAAAGAAAAGGATTCTGTTTCACCAAGACAACGCTCCCTCGTATACCAGCACAGTTGCGATGTCCAAAATCCACGAGTTGCATTTCCAATTACTACCGCATGCACTTTATTCGCTGGATCTAGCCCCTCCCGACTTTCATCTTTTTCCAAAATTGAAAACGGCACTAGGTGGAAAGAAATTTTCGTCTAACGACGAGCTTATCATGTTCGTAAATGAGTATTTTGCAAACCTTCCGGAATCGCATTTTAGAGATGGCATAAGGGCATTGGAGCACCGTTGGAATAAATGTATTGCTCTTTTAGGAGAATATATTGAAAAATAAAAATTATTTTGTATTTAAAAAATTCGTTTTTCTTTTCCATTCTCACTACTTGTCAAACTACTCTCGTATTTGTTCTAAATTTTCTGAATAAAGAGATTATTATTATTATTATGGCGCAGATTTTTCTTGCATTTCCTCAACCTAACTCGGGAGAAGTTTCACTTAACCTACACATCTATGGGTTTGAACTTGCAGTATTATTATACGTCATAAAACAGAAAATTACAAAATACATATTATTATTTTATAACTTACGAATTTGGGTATTTATCGAAATGATCTCTGTGATTTTATCCTTGGTAATTCTCAAGAATATATGTAGTTAAATGCTTTTCTGTCTTTTCTATAGCTTTCACGAAAGGTTTTATCAACCTTAATTTACAATGAAAGTTTCGATAAATTGATAAACAAACGCCACTTTCTGGCCATTAATATCCAATTCTGTTACCAACACATTAATGTTTTTGAAAAACACCATATCACTTCATTTATATAAAAACCACCATAGCAGTTTGACTCGAGAGAAATATTGTTATTTCCTCAACTTTTTATAAGAGATCCATTGTTACAATTGTGAATCTAGCGACTCTGTCAAAATCTCTTTCATGATCATCGAGTTTTTTCTTGAAACACCGAGAAATGGTAAATTTGTTTAATCTTGATCATTTGAAAAGAACAAGAAGGCATATCACTAGAGAATACATCTAATGATTCTTCCAAACTCCATTTTTCTCGTATTTTAGGTAATGTTAAACTGTTATTATGAAATACATGTCGCATCGTAGAGAAAAAATTAGAATACGTGATCAAATGTCTTGTTTTTGGAAATAAATATTGAGTCATACAAAAATACAGTCAATGAGGTGATATTTTGATAATCTCTAAAACATGATGGTTGCAAAACGGTATTGATAGATGCGCCTTGTCTAAGCGCAGCAAGTGCAACACGTGAAGAGCTCATACTCTCTCAATTTTTCCGTTTTGTTTCAAAGTATTATATATATATATATATACTATTATATAGCTTTTCTTATTAGACTTCTTAAACATTTAATACTACTTCAGTATACACATAAAGTACGAATTTAAACCGTTTCCATACCTTGTGAACATGGTTTTAAAACTACCAAACATACTTTCAAAAAATATCCCTTAAAACCGATCTTTCTTGTGTAGCAGAGAAATGTAATTGAAGTGAATAAACCAAAATCTGTGCATGTAATACGGCTATTTAAACAAAAATCATGGCATTTTCGAGAAATAAAGCCTCATTATCACTCTATATAAAAGCATATCTCATAAATATCTTAAAAACATGGACAACGCCCATTTTGTTTAATGTAATACATATAATAATGTTAGAAAATAGATGTTACGCAAATGATAACAAGTAGTCTCATACATATCCCACATTCAATTAATGCAATAACATCCTCCAAAAAGAGTAAATAGAAAATATACAGCATGAAAAAGGTATTAAGAGAAGTTTAAATCACCTACGTATTTGAAGCAAAATAAAATTCCGCCGAAAAAAAATAGTCAGATTTTGTTTGACACGTTATGGGGAGAGTCCTTTTAAAGCACTCACAAGCATCTTAAAGCACTTAGTGTTCCTGTTTAGTAGAAAACTAAGCTCATCTGACATTTGTTTCGCTAAAAAAGGTATTCGTCAACAGTGAACGCATGAAATTTATATCTTTCTTGCGCCGCCAATATATTTTCTACTTGGTAATACATTCTTTTAGAAAATATAATGTATCCGTCTTTTATTTTTTCACAAGTTCTATTCAAGAAATGTATACAATACTGTGCTACAATATAGAGTTTTTGCTTTTATATGAAAGCAATTATTTTTTTAAATAGCATTCTTGAGAATAGTAGTTATATATTCCATTCATTTTAATATGACATCCCATTTGGGATAATAAAACGACATTTAGTTAGTATTTAAAATGACGTTTCGAGGGTATTTTTCTCTTTTTCCAGTTACTTTATGTTCTCTACACATACAGTTTGCTTTGATAAAGCTGCTGCGTTTGTTTTGTTGCTATTTAGGCTGTACTTATTTCCATAAATTCTCTTATGAAAATATTTAGTTTGGGTAAAAAAGGATTTATTTCTATTTTTCAGTTTGTGGGTTACTTACGAAAAATTTATTAGTACATAAAAAAATCTTATGAACTTATCAAATTTATTAAAAACCAAAAAATCCTCACAACTATAAATTTATTAGTCTAACTGCAATATCACTAATATATTTACAGATTTAGAGTTCAAAACATAAGAAAAAATTACAAGTTATAGAAGAACATACACTACCACTTAAAAATAAATTCATATATGTTGTAGGGCTATACTTAGAATCAACAAATTTCATTTTCAACAACACTTTTTTCGTTTAAAACTATGGGTTGCCCAATTGACGCAAAGCAAACTTCGTTACGAATAAATTAGAGAATAAAATACGAAGTGATCCATCCTTCAATATAACGTCCTCTAATAAGTATATGAAATGTGTTTTAGCAATACCAATTAATAAAAATAAACAAATTTGAACATACTTTAATTCAATCCTAAAAAACTTAAGTCCATAATAGAAAAAGAAAAAATAATTGCTTAAATTTCTTAGATATAAAATTAACACATAAAAACAGTAAAGTTTATTCAAAATGGTACATTAAATCCACTAATAATGGATATCTAAATTACTTTTCAGATATCTAGTACCGCACGTCGATTCATTCGTGACAAGTAAGCCTTAGATGGGTAATAACAAATTGGACTGATAAGTAATATCTTCTACTTCTCTCTGCGCAGTAATTTGCCCAATTTACTGGAAGTGAATAGGCTTGCTGTAAATTGTTACATAATTGTTCAGAAGACAACAATATTGCAACGAACTTGGATAAACTTAAAACAAAACTATGATCAAATAATTATCCACCATAGAAAAGAACATCAATAGAAATTATTCACAAAACGGAAACTGAAAATATAGAAAATACAAATAACAATATCACAAACAACGACATTTCAAAACCCATCACTTTACAGTATATACTATACCTATCAAAAAAATTAAGCAAACTATTTTGAAAATATCAAACAAATCGAAAAATAAAAATCTTTTTTTACCTACCGAACATCAAACACATTAAATAAAACACTGAATAAATAAAATAAAACGCCAAAGTTGTAACGGTATATCTATAGAACAGACAAAACAATATCTTCATAAGATAATTTGTGAATATAATAAGTACAGCTTAAATATAGTAACAACATAAACGCAACCGCATTATCAATGTATGCTCTGGGAAAGTGATATAAATTCGGCTTCGGTAATAGTAAAATCCTAGAAACAGAAAACAATTACGCAAATACAACAAACGTACAATTAAAAAAATAAAGCGCAAAAAACAAAGATCAAACCACTATAAACGATAAGAGAGATATTATCAATTAATTTAATTTTGGAGGGATAGATAGGTTGTCTACATCTTCTTTTATATATACATACATATATGTTATATCATCTGAAAACAATATGAAGGCAAACATATATATGATAACGTATGCATATACTGGATGCTTAAACATAAAAACAGAATAGAAAGAAAAAATAAGAGAATGGAAAAACGGATATTGAGAAAAATTATACCATTATCGTATGAACTGGTTTCGCATATATTTATAACTGCACAGAACTCTACACGTACTATAGTTTAAATTTAAAGAGGTTTGTATAGCTATAACTTGACTATTTTCAACAGAAAATTTATGTTTATGTTAGAAAAATAGTTCTGTGTATATAAAATATCTTGAAAAAGAGAAAGCTCGTTTTAAATATGAATTAAGTCCTTTATTATACCTAACGGTCGATAAAAAAACCCGAACAAAAAGAACATATCTACAATACATTAATAGTTGTATGCTAATTTCATCTAATCAAAATGTCAAGAAAATATATAAACAATGAGAGCAGAAACGTGGTAAATAAATATGTCATTTTTTATTGATGATTTTACATTGATTAATTTAACGTTTTTTATTTGTTATTTACCTGTACTATTTCTAAAAGTATGATCTTCACTAGGCCCTGTAAGATTATTGCCTGGCGAACCATGCTGAATTGTCCATTGCATAGTCTTATCAAGGTCATTTTGCCATCCACACCAATCATGTTCGAAAGTACATCTGGCACCATAAGGAATTTTGTCTAAAAACAGACAATAAATCAATATTATTAAAAAAATTGGAAATTAATTATTATATTTTGAAAATGACATTAAAAAGCTCAACGAAATAATTAAGAACAATAGAAACAAGTTTTCCTACAATAAATTATAACCTGTAATTACGTATGTATAACTTTGATTGACAAAGCAAAACACTAATTATGTACAGTTAAGTGCACGAAAATAGCAGTTGTCTTAAATTTGCTGAAATATCAATTTATACGTTAAATAAAAGAAATTCAAGTTTGTCGAACTCTTTATTCCAACATGTTACATAACTATAACAATAAATAAATAGGCTTCTTAATACCAAAGAGAAAATAAAACTGTTTATATTCTAAAACAAACAAAATAATTGTGCATTAACATAGCAGTCATGCCAAAATACTAAAACTAATTGGATTGAAACACTTAATATTTTGTTTCTTGACCTTTACTGTTTATCACCTCTTGACATCTGCGGGGCAACGATTCATCAGCAGCCTACATTTCTCTGATGAAAGTGATTGCCATTCGGCTTAGCATATTCTGCACAGATCGTCAATATTTTGCGGCTTAACAGCAGTTGCAACTCCATCTATAAATTTTCAATGGGGTTTAAGTCTGGCGATTGTGCCAGTCAACCCAAAACGTGAACGTTATCATCTCGGAACCATGTTTCGCTTTACGTGAAACATACTTCAAATTGTTATCCTGCATATACAACCATCTTAGTTGCATTTTTTCCTCTGCATGTGGTAGAAGCACAGTTTGTAATATGTTCACATAAACATCAGTATTGATTATGCCTTCTATCTTGTGCAAAGGACTTACGCCATACCACGAAAAACACTCCCACAGCATGATGCTTGAGTCTCCGAATTTTACCGTCTTTTTGGTGTACTGGGGTTGAAATGCTGTCAATGGTGGTCTTCGTACGTGTTGTTGGTATGCAACGGAATTAAATAAAACTATTTTCGATACATTGAACCACAGTACAATACGCCACATTTTTCCTCCCATTGTATGTGTTCATGAGCAGACTATAATCTACTTTGTATTTACCTTTTATTTAATAATGGTACCTTCCTAGGCCTTCTTGCGCGCAACTTTCCTTGAATCAGTCTTCGTCTAATAGTAGAGGCGCTTATACAAAGGTGTAACTCATTTAATTAAAGTTGAAGTTACGAATGTTGTCTTCTTTGCACAAGTTATAATGTTTCTGCCTTCTCTAGGACTAGTTTTCTTTTTTCCACCACGATTTTCTTTCACTTTCCTCCAGTTCTTAGAGCTTGCAATCATTTTCGCTGAACATGAGAGCGTATTTTGTATAAACTTGTAGCTTTTACCTCTATTAAGTAAATCGAGTGTAATTGCTCTTTTTTCGATGAACAATATTCTTCTCGGCCCATATTACTACAGAAATAGATGATTAAAATATTGTTGAATTATTTTGTAATAGACAGAACTTTATATGTCTACGCTTAGTGCCGCCAGCTATGGTACTGCTGTTTTAAAACACAGGAAAATAACAGCGCTTGACTAGAAAACTCAGTAGTTCTCCCTCATATACGGTACTTTACCGGAAACAGTATAAGTATATTAAATAATTTCAATATAGATGCATGAGAGTTGTCTGTTATAAATGGTATTTATAAGTATTAATTTAGGACTGCTATTTTCGTGCACATGACTGTATATCTGTCATACTGATCTCTTACGCACAATTCCTGCTTCTAATACATGCCCGGCGAATCGAGACTGCTTTTTTTTCTGTAACGCCCATACTCTCGAATTCCTGAAGTTTACTTTACATGAAACTCTACTAAAAGTTTCATGGAAATGTATTTAAATAGATTAGGCTTTGTCATAAACGAATATTTTAAATTTATAACTATCGTACCAAGTAAACATCAACCACACTAAAGCATCTAGATAAAGTAATAATATTTTCATCATGAAAGAGAGATGAAATTTAGCATCTTAAGGCATACAGCTTCAATATTTGTACTTGTTGCTGCATTGCGTATTCTAATACAAGACTTTAATTTTTACACAAATTGAACTAAGAAATTGGTAGCGAAGTTAATTAGATTACCTTTTCGGATTATTATTTGTATCACTAAATTAATAAGTACACAGAGTGCTACAATTTTCGCTAATTATATTGTCATGTTAATTAACGTATATGCATGCCAATTGTTTCACCACACAGTGGGTTCTTCAGATGTTCAAGGCGACTCAATCAATATTTGGATCGTTATTTCAAAACGTATTTATTTTTAATAATACCTACCGCAATTTTGATTCTCATCATCTCCATGAGCACAATCTACTGTAATATCGCATATTTTGCTATTGTTAATACAAATGTTTGTCGTACTACATCTATATTCGTCCATTGTACATAAATCTACTCTATCCCCTTCTGGGAAGCATTTTATTAGTTTTATGTTGTCAAAAGCGACCAGAGCTCTTCTATTTAGAGATTTTGCCGCAACCACTTCCAGAATTATATTAAACTGCTGAGATATTTTGCCTATCGCTTTTTCATGCGGGATCCATCTGCAAAAATAAAATAGCACTTAAAATGTCTAAAAACCTACACATTTCTTCGCTATGAAAGCTTTATTGATTAAATTACCAATATAATAACGAATTTGAAATGTGATAAATATTAATAGAATATACATATATTTAATTAGCCAAAATAAATAAATTTTCTTTTTTATTTTTTATATATTTAGTTTTGATATACATTTTCACCTATCCCTTTTTAAATATATTTTATAAATACAGAAATACATATAAATATTTTGTGACTTTTTACTAAAATTCTGTAAATTTATTTATTTTTGCATTTATTTATTAAACGCTCTGATGGGATATATAAGTACAAGAAAAACTTACAATATATGTGAAAGAAAAAATAAAGGAATAAACGGTACCTATGTAAAGTATGAAAAGCCATATTAAAGTTACATTAAACATATTAGCAAGCATACAAGCGTTAATTATGTGTAGTTACACAAATAATTTAATAACAGAAGAGACATATAAAAATGTAGTATGGAGCTAATGCTCCATACTACATGACAAGGGGAGCATTAAGCATTTATGACAAAGACCAAAAAGCAACAAATATTAGTGGAATTTCAAAATCTAAGAACTGTTAAAATTTACTAAAACAAGAACACAAAAATGAGGAAGAGGAAGAGCAAGTGGTTTTTGAGCTAGCAGAGCGTGTACTGACAAAGTATTCATCTAGAAACAAATTATAAAAAAAAAACTAGAAAGAAACAGAGCGACGCGGCTAATGCTTGTTGATTACAAAAAGCATGTGATAATATTATATATCCATCAATTAACTATGGAAGGTGCAGATAAACATTAGCCATACTTTTATAAGATAAATAAAAACCTGAATAAATATATGAAATCCTGTGTGAAAATAGGGAATAAAATATCAGAACCATTTACAGTTAATAAAGGAATAGCAAAGAATATTGCATTTCTCGACCTTGTTTAAACTGTATGTGATGGCAATGATATGATACGTGCCTATATTCGCTCCAGTTTTCAAATAATCAAGTAATTTGTGCAAACGATGAAGACAATTTGGAATATATAACACGAAAAGTGTAGAAGGGAAAAACAACTGACAAAGCTGGGTAACGAGAGACTATCAAAGAAAGTAATGAAATGGTTACTGAGAGAGAATCGGAGGAGGGGAAGATCTAAGAAAACGTGGATTGAAAGGGTGAAAAGAACAGTGAGAGTGAAAGGACTTAATAAAGATTGTAATATCCAAAATGACTAACCATTAGCCATCGGACAATATCACAGGACGTTTTGATACTGAATATATATATATATATATATATATATATATATATATATATAAAAATACTTATATATATATGTATATCATGAAGTTGTAAGACAGCCCCTTGATGCATAATATTAATGCATAAGTTCTAGGAGTTGCGGTGTCAAATGTCCAAGTATATTTGCTATCGCTGCCATAGCAACCAACAAGCCTATTAATATTATTTTGAAAATTTGTATCTCCGTCGTTCGAATCTACTCGATACTACAAGCCAAATAACGAGGGACCAGTTGGAATTTTTGGGCACTGCGGATGTCCGCTAACAAAATTCTTATTGGAAATAATCATTCCGGTATAAATAAAGCACAATCGGCCGTTTCTAACACAGAACAGTTCAGCAACAAAATAAGCAAACTGAACTTTGATGAGCATGATAAATTGGTTAGCTTTGATGCCACAGGCCTATTCACTAACGTACCAACTCAACCTATACTTGCAATAGTTAAAAATAGACTCTCTCTAGACACCAAAGTACACGAAAGACCAGCTCTGAGTGTATTTGCGTTAAAACCCACCTTTCAGGTGGAAGACAAGTTCTATCAACAAGGATTTGGTATGGCCATGGGCTCCCCGCTATCTTCAATACTAAATGCAGTATGGATGTGGACGACTATATATAGGACAGACAAGCAACGCCCTTAAAGTTAGAATTAATGAACATCATAGTTCGGTAAAGGGAAACATATAAATCGCGTCTAGTTCAACATGCTTAGGAAGAAGGACATAGGATTGTGTGGAACGAAGCTACAATCCTGGAAAAAGAATATTGCATTAAAAGAAAGATGATAGAAACAGCATACATGGCCACAACAACAAATGCTATAAGTACACAAAGCCCTGATATTAAAGATATCTGGCTCCCTATGATTAGAGAAAATATCAATCATAACTACGATTATAGAGATAGAATAAAAAAGACTCAAGAACAAGCCATAAACATTTTGTGCCAATATAATTACGTATGCACGAGAAAGATGGTTACTACACATACACTTATAACATAAATACAGGTTTTAAAGATATACTTTCTGTACCTCGGATAGCTTAGTGGTGAATTGTGTGGATTATAAATATTTGGAATATTGAGACCGGATTCAAACAATATTTTCAGCGATTAAAAAATCGGGCGAACACATACAAATCAGAAGAATTACCAGCTATAGTGATGGATTTGGCAAGAAAAACAGTCCTATCAGGACTACCCTGAAGACGAAATGTCGGAATAATTAAATTCCACAAACGATGTAAACGGTCCAAACAACAATTCGAATTACGATCGTTCGCAGGAATTTACACGTCATGAAAAACATGTATTTACTAACTTCATTATAACTAAAATTAGTTTCTTAATATATTAAATCAGTCAGATATACTGTGTTGCATTTTCTGAAAAGGTTATAAATAATGAAAATAAAACACATTTTCCTTCAATATAACTTGCTGCCATTTAATAGGATTTTTTTAAAATTTCATTAATTTAAAGAGACTCTGATTTTGACTCAAGAAAAGTTGGAAATTTCTTTTTCGTGGTAGCTAGATTGTTCATTTTTTTCTGATAACAAATTTTGCAGAGAACAAAATAAATGTTAATTACTTGGGGCTACGTTTACATAGTAAAAGGGTTGAAGTAGGAGCTCCCAATTCAAACCTTTAATTTTCTACAGTTGTCTTTGTGAAGTAAAATATTTTTGACATTCACTAGTTGTGGACGTTTTTTAATTAACTCTGCATTTAAACACAAAAGTGTAAACAGCAGATATCCACACTAATCGTCTCGTAAGTTGTAACAGTTAAAAATGTACTACAGCGTCTATACTCACGAAATATATAATATTTTTTGGATGCAACTCAATTTTTGCTGTTCTTAAAAATATCTTATGCTTACCTGTTCATTGTCTTTTTCTTTATATATATATATTTGAATATTAATATTCCGTTTTTAGAATAAATCAAAATAATAAATTTTTCATACTTAAACTTTATTGAATAATATAATTTCCATCATTATTCATGACATCTTGCCAGAGTGATGGCAATTTGTATATCCCATTTTTAAAAAATGTCTTATCCGTGATACACGCCACTGTACGAATTCCAACAAGGAAGAAATGCCACAAAAGTATATAGAAATGTATCGAAAGTGTTTGGTGAAGGTACAGTTCTGATAGAATATGCAGAAGTTGGTTTGAAAAATTTTAAATAGGTAATTTCGACCTTTCTGATAAGTCGCGCTCCGGGCGACCATCTTTGATCGACGATGATACTGTCAAGATCATGTTAGAGCAAAATTCTTTTTTGACATCGGAGATTGCAGAAAGGCTTGATTCAGCTCAACAAACCATTTCGGCCATATTCGAAAACTGGGATTGGCGTGGAAATATTCGAGATGGATGAGTGAGATAAGTTAAGTAAGAAGAATTTGAATAGTCGAGTCATCATATGCACATCTTTGCTTGCACGGAATAAAATCGAACCCTTCTTGGACCGAATGATAACGGAATGAAAAGTGAATTACCTATGAAAATATCGTAAGGAAAATGGCATATTGATAACCCGGAAAACCTGTCCCCTTCACCTCTAAACCAAAGTTGTGTCTGAGTAAGAGAATGTTGTGTATATGGTGGGACATTCAACGACCAATACATTTTGAGATACTGTCAGTAATGGGATAATTTAAAAACAGCACTCCAGGAAAAGAGGTAGGCCATGTTCAATAGGAAGGACATCACACTGCTTCTAGATAATGCCAGGCCACATACTACTTTGAGGGCTCTCAGAAACTCACAGAGCTAGGCTGGGAAATTCTGTCGCGTCCGCCATACTCTTCGGAGCTAATACCCTCCGATTGTCACTTGTTTCTCTCTTTATAAATTTTTTTGCAGAGCGAAAAATTAAAAAACGAGTAAGATATCAGACGGACCACTGGTTCAATTTTTCGCCTCTAGGGCAAGGCATATTTTTAAAATGGAATATACAAATTGCCATTACGCTGGCAAGAAGTCATAAATAATAGTGAAAATTATATTATTCAATAAAGTTTATTCAAGGCATGAAAAATGTATTATTTTTTTTATTCTGAACCCGGAAAGGACTTTCCGGCAGACCTAATACGATATCTCAATGAATGGGTTTTCATATCAGGCTATAGTTACCTTCTAGAATTATCGCCTTGAATTTGATCTACTACCACCTGTGTTCTGTTAATGTTATGTAGTACAATCCTTATAATTCCAAATTGCATGCCTTCTTGATAAATCCACAATTGCACTTTGCAGCCTTCTTCACTAGGGTCAAACATAGGGCTTGTAACATGAACTTCTGGCATTCCAGGAGATAAGCGCAGTAACAAATAATGACCTGAAAAATAGAAAGCAAGATAATTACTATAATTAGCGTCAAAAATATTTAATAAATTATTTGGTTAATGTTTGGAAGTACCTTCTGTGGTAAAAAACTATTTTCAATAATATTCAAATAAATAACACATTAAAATTAAACTAAAAATTCGTTTATATCCAAATAAATCCAACAATATATCATTACAGGAGAATCAAGTCAGTTGATAGAGAAGAAAGAAGGAAACATTCTCAAAATAGAAATTAATATCGAAGAGTAACAGAAATTACTGCTGGCTGCTCAGATGCACTGAGTGCTGTTTTTGTATGATGGTATTTTCAAAGAGTATTTTTTATGTTTCGCTTCCCACGGGGTTGACAATACTCGTACTGACTGCGAATAAAATAGACTCAGTGCAAATATTTCCAACGATAGTCCACTGGCCGTATAATTTATATGACTAAAACTGTGATTATGTACATAAAAACGTGTATGCATTAAGACTTAATAACTTAAATAACATTTTGAAACAATTAGATAATTTGCATTACAAATTTTATAGTTTTAGAAATAGTGTTTTGTGATACACATAGCAGTAAATAGAGAAAGATTCAAGAGCATTCACGTTGTCGACTTTGTTTAACAATAAGCTCATTAAGTAATTCAAAAAATCTCCAGAAACATAGCATTTGTTATTAAGCCAGAATTTGAAATTAGACTACGCTAAAATAATTTTATAAATATTATGGAAGCTGGGAAACATTTCCTCTTTTGTAGCATAACATTAGATGTAATATGAAAAGAAGTGCTTTACATCTAAGATTATAGAATTGTAACAATTATAATGGTGATAAACACATAATATAAACATTTTTTTTTTCGTTTTTATTTAATTACTGAAGGTTGAACTAAGGTTGAACCCCTTTCCACATTAATTTTCGTTCCCATCTAATAGTTCGAGTGAATGTGAATTGGATTTTCTTTTTGAAAAAGAAAATACCTTAAAATTGGTAATGTTTAAAATCTGCTTAGTTACTGTACACCAATAAAGTACAGATTCCGGATTTTTTAAAGAATTCATGTAATTGTTTAATGAGAAAAAGATTATCATCCGCAAGCATGGAGATTTCATAATTAATAATTTCATGGATATCATGATAAATAAAACAATAATGATCATAATTTAGAGTCTGTGAGGGAGTCTCACAGACAGATGTTATTTTTAATACGCTGGAATGAAACTATTATATGATACATAATATTTGTCAATTAAGATCGAAACTTGATCACTGAAGGTTGATATATAACCCCTTTCCACATTAATTTTCGTATTCGGTATACGTATTTCGACAACTAAGTTGTCATCATCAGCAGATAATTAAAAAGAGTAGCACCTGGGAAACTACTGCAAAATACCCGTACGAAACAAATTCCGCACACGATAAGTACCGTTAAAAGACGAAACGCACACTGTATATTCGTTTCACGTGATTTTTAAAAGATCTAGCCTTAAACTAAGATAAAAGACAAGAGAAAAGTGAAAAAAAGGAAAAGAAAAGAAAAATACCTACATGCATTTATTGTACTATCCCTTGTCTGTTGTTTAAGAGACCAAAGATGAGTTATGGTTAGGTCCCAGGTCAGTGTTCAACACATGGCCTTTATTCTTGAAAATGTATTATACATCCATTCATACATTTCTAATTCGCGATAATTACACTCGTTCTTTATCAAATGCACACAATCCGTGTTAACACTATGATTACTTTCCAACACATGTTTTACTAAAACGAATTTTTTTGGCCGATTGAATTTTATGTGGGCAATATGTTCTCTACCGGGCTTCTATCGATCGTTTTGTTTGATCCATGCATTGTTTACTGCAGTCTAGACATATAATTCTGTAAATTCCCGATTTTTTGTTGTCCTCGACTTTGTCTTTTGCATTTCCTAAAAACCCTATGTTTACTTGGAAAGTAATCATTAGATTTTTCTGGCCTATTGAATTTGATATGTGTAATATGCTCTTTATAGCGAGTTTCTATAGATAGATCGTTTTGTTTAGCTGATGTATTGTTTACTGCAATTTATACATTTAATTCCGTAAATTCACGATTTTTTGATGTCCGCAACTTTTGCATTTCCTAAAAGAATTTGATGGAGTTAGTGGACCGAAATGTGCTAGAAAACCGCGCTCTCTAAAAGCACTATTTAAATTTTTCGTCAAACGGTGAAAAGGTAAACATACAAACTGCTTGTCCCGATTGCTTTAAGGTGACAGACATGTGATATCCCGGATTGTTTTCCTTATATTAGCCTTTCTAATTAATCCATTGATTATTTCCGTTTGATAAGAAAACTGAACTCCGTGATGAATCTATTGACATTAATTTCTTTTCAGAAAATATC
The DNA here is from genome assembly GCA_031893035.1 of Dermolepida albohirtum. Lineage (NCBI taxonomy): Eukaryota > Metazoa > Arthropoda > Insecta > Coleoptera > Scarabaeidae > Dermolepida > Dermolepida albohirtum. The sequence goes on along the minus strand of JAVIWB010000800.1, from coordinate 103,142 downwards.
AATTTCTATTTTAAGATTATTTCTAATAACTAGGGTGTCCAAAAAAGACAAATGTGCCATTGTTTTCTTTGTCTACTCTAAATTTAATCGTCGGAAATTTTGAATTTAATTGCTTGACGAAATCATCCAAGATGCATTTATGTGTATTGAAAATCGCGAAAATATTATTGTATCTATATACCTAATCCAAATTCATGGAAAATATTTAGCGTTACGTTTTAATCCGACTTCAAAATTACTCATGAATAAGTCCGCTATAAATGGAGAAAGACAATTGCCCATTACAGTTCCCTGTTTTTGTTCATAGAACTTATCTTCAAATTGAAAACAGTTTTGGGACATGCAAAGGTTTGTTAATCACACATATTCCTTTATTTTCTCTTGCTCGCTCTTATTTTTGTGAAGAAATTCTTCTAAATATTTTAAAGTTCCTGGAATCGGTACCGAAGGAAACAATGACGTTACGTCGAATGATACTAAAATTTTCCCATCTTCTAATTTACAATCTTGAATAAATTCTATTGAATTAGTAACTGAAAGGCTTTCAAGTTCTTCGGGCAAATTATTGTATTCTCTCACTAACCATTTTAAAATCATGTAAGTAGGGGAGTTGATCCCTGAGACAATTGGTCTCATTGAGTTGCCTGGTTTAAGTATTTTAGGTAGAATTGAACTTGATTAAGAAGGGTTTTGATTCGGAAATAATAAATAGATTAAATAGGAAGGCTAACATTAGAAAATCAAAGCAATTGAGACAAGCAGTTTGTGTGTTTACCTTTCCAGCGTTTGACGAAAAATTTAAATAGTGTTTTTAAAGAGCGCGGTTTTCAAGTCACATTTCGGTCCACTAACTCCATCAAATCCTTTTCAGGAAATGCAAAAAACAAAGTCGAGGACAACAAAAAAAAAGAGAATTTATGGAATTAAATGTCTAGATTGCAGTAAACAATACATCGACCAAACAAAACGATCGATAGAAACCCGATATAAAGAACATATTGCACACATAAAATTCAATCGGCCAGAAAAATCCGGTTTAGCAAAACATGTGTTGGAAAGTAATCATTGTGTTAACGCGGATTGTTTGCATTTTATAAAGAACGTGTGTAATTATCGCGAATTAGTTAGGTATAAAAGCATGTATATTTTTAAGAATAAAGGCCATCTGTTGAACACTGACCTGGGCCCTAACTATATCTCATCTCACTTCGGTCTCTTAAACGACAGACGTCGTAAGTTGTAATAATATATTAATGAACGAAATAGTATATGAAAGAATGGTATTTAATTGATTACAATTAGCATTTGACAGTTCGATTTTACATTTTTTGGCGTTTGGCGTCTTTTTGTTATTATTTCTCTTGCTCTTAAAATATCAATCTTAGTTTATAATATTGTATGAACATTTATTGCTTCCTTGATTGTATGTACTTATTTTTATGAAAAGAAATTATTTGTATCTATCCATAACAAAAGTTATGCATTTTATTACAAATAATTGCAGTCATTTTCTATATTTGTCAATTAGAAAGAATTAACGAATACAAATTTAAGTAATTTTACATATATAATATCTGATTAATGTAATTATGTGGGAGATGTTTAAAGAATAAAATAACGATTTTACTCATATATACTTATTACTTAATAAAAGAAAATAGTTTCAAAAACCACACAATAAACTAATAACAGTAAGAGCTAAATAAATTTGAAAGCCCTCTCCCGTGATTATAAGATACTTCATTAATTTGATGTTTGTATTTCCATGATTAACGTGTCAATTATTAACAATAGTAGAATTTTAAGTACACTTAAATTTTTAAAAATATACTCCAATTTTCATACGCAATATTTATATATACTTATCAAGCTTTATTTATACTATTGCCATGAAAACAATTTATTGATCTCTGGTAACTTGAATCATAGAGGGCGGTATAAAAGAAAATACCAACTTACTAGCGGAATGAACTTTACTAATGCTCCTTGTTCATTATTGTCGGTAAGAAGTTTGTGTGAATTGAGTTTTATGCTATTTTGTAATATATCTATAGAATACTTGTATTTGTTGGTAAATTAAATACTTTTCGAGGTATATTATGAAATATGGATTCATTAACAGAAGATCGGGACATTCAGTCTAAACCTACCGTACGATTTAGAGACGGAATCTCTTTGAGGTAATTGACAATGTTGTCATTTGAATGATCTTAATTTTTGTAATATTTGATATTATTACTGAAATATTTTGTTGGGAACGGATCTTTTAAATAAATGTATCTTTAATTGGTTTAATAATGGTATCTACAATGGATTGTTTGTTGTTATATTTGCGTTTTAATTTAATTTATAATACTCTTTAGTTTTTAATCAGTCTGTTTAAATGTAATTGATATATTTTATGTTTTACTTAAAATAACATTCTGATTAAGAAAATAATTTTACCAATGGATTATCTTAATTAGAATGTTATTTGATAGAATACAACAATTTCGTTTTAGGGATCTTGTATCTGATGATGGAGCTATATTTGAGGTTAAATATGAAGATTTTACTGGAATAGAAAATGAAGAAGTAAGCAGTAATGATACGTTGCAGTACGTCAATTTTGAATGTTTGGGTCTTGAAGATGAAGATACATATAATGATACTGAACCGTTTGAATCTTTATCTAAAAAAATGGCAGACCTTTTGGCTGACGGGAAGGTAAAAAAGAGAATAATACGTGAAGGTGTGGGAAGTGGCTTACCAGAAAAAGGCTATGTAACATGTGACTACAATGCTTATATTGAATATAGTCCAGCACCTTTCGATTCAACGTATGCTCGTAATGTGCCATTTAAATTTAATTTGGACAGTGGCGCAACATTTCCTGGTTTAGAAATTGCCATCAAATCTATGAAAGTGAGTGAGAAATCTCAATTTTTAATTCACCCTGATTTAGCTTATGGTAAATTGGGCTGTTTAAGTCGTGTTCCACCAGATACTCGGGTATTGTTTGAAATAGAAATTAAAAATTGTATAAATAGTGGAGCTTCTCTCACATATCCAAATTTGGATGAAACTAAACAACAAGAATTTTTAAATGTATATAATTATGCTAAAGCTCTTTGCGAAAAAGGGAATAATTTCTTTGTAAAAAATCTTATTAAGCAGGCTATTAAGGAATACAATGTAGCAATTACAAAATTAGAAAAATGTATACTTGCAGATTATGAGGATCAAAAGGTACAGCAAGAATTACTTCTAAGGTTATATTCTAATTTAGTTGTCGCTTATACAAAAATTCAATTGTTTAGAAAAACATGTATCAGTGCTAATGCTGTTTACCACTTGGTTAAAGGTACATGTCTTAAAGTTCCAGCAAAAGTATATTTTAATAATGGTAGGGCACTTATGATGTTAGGAGATTTTAAAGCTGCCAGACATAAATTACAAATTGCAAAAAAAATGGAACCAAAAAATGAATCTATTGGAAAAGAATTCCTGAAATTAGAACAAAAAATTAAAGAAAATTATGACAGGGAAATTAAACTGGCAAGAACAATGTTTAAAAATCTTGATGTGCAAAAGAGGTATACTGGAGTTACCGAGGAATTTAAAGATACTCTTAAAGAACATTTTACTGAATTAATTAATGATCATGAAAATATACAATTTGGTTTACCAGATGAATTAAGTGAATGTGAACTTGACTATATTAAAACCAATGCTCCCCAATTTAACTTGACGTTTATGGAAGAAAATGGAAAATATTTTATTTGTAAATAAACTTCACATTAAATATCTATTTCTATATTAGAAATATTGTTTATTTTATACATTTATTGTTATTTATTTTTTTTATATTTGTAACTTTGTGTTTTCTGAATATTCATGAGAAAAGAATATAAGATTTATTTTTCCTTTGTTTCTGATAATATAAATTCAAATAATAAAATTTATTTTAGTAAAAGAGTTTGTACTATTTTTTGTAATACTGCAAGTATATAGTTTTTGAAGGAAATGTATATACACAAACCTTATCATTAGTTTTAATTAAAACTATGGATCTTAATTCATAATGAACTAATGTCTAAAATTTAAATATTACGCACACTTGTTGCTACCATAACTGTACGTCTATAGATGAAGTATGTATGAATTTACTAATGAAATTATTTTCAATTGCTTTTAAAAGTTATTTTGATAAATCTCACAGCATATTTCTCGTTTGCGTTGTTAATCGCATAATTAAAAATGTACAAAAATTTTACACACTACATACAGATGTATTTTATGTCTATATTGTGCTGGCAAGCAATTCAGTATGCATTGTAAAATCTATATAAAAATTGTCAACTACCCATTGATATGACGGCAGTGGAGGCATGTTTGTAAACAATAAAGAAAGAAATTCAAGAATGATCATTGCATACGAATGATTAAATGGTTCTTGTCTTTGTATATATAATGGAAGAGCTTCTTTATGTGTATGGTTAGTGAATGTGAGAAGTCATTATGCTATACAAATTAAGTGTATAATATATTGTAAATTCTCAGAGGTTCATAGTTAGTATGAGTATGGAAATTAGTGTTTCTTAGAAACCTAAACTAATATTATAACAACATATTGAGAATTACGTCTGCAGGGAAGTGCATTTGTTAATGTTTCGTTGGGGGCACGAGAAGCAATCCCTTGCATTTAGTGTTACCAGGGCTCTAATCAGGGGGACTGTTACTTCCCAGTTACTCGTTGTAACGGTATGAAAAAGCACAGAGCAAGATCCAGAAACAAAAACTAGAAAAAAACATGTAAAAGCTTCAAAAGCCGCAACGCAAGAAGCAGTTGATGATATTATCTTTAGTCACGTAATTCCAATATTCAGCTTGTGCCACAGTTTTTTAAATTAAGAGTAACGTTTTAAATTGTTCACGCTAAAATCTGCATCTATGATAGGTTGTACCGTAGACAGATTTACACAGACAAAATGTGATACATAGCGCATGTGACTTATATATGTCAAACGCTTGTCAGTATTTGTATATGCTTTTGTTTTCCCGTCCTCTTATTTCTCCTTCAAGCGCAAACGAACCCGTTACTTTTAGAAATTGCAAACATTTAATATACTATCCTATTGTTCTTAATATGGATACTGTGCCAAATTCAGGATCATATTTGCTTCCAAAGAAACAAATATTTATATTTGGAATATCTATCGACAGTTGAAAAGCAGTATATTCTAAGTATGTATAAGCAGCTAGGAACTGACAGTAAAACTTATCATTTCCAAAATTAGCAACCTCGTCGGTAAGTTTTAAAGAGGACGACCAGGCATTGTTCCCAAATATGATGAAGCAGTTAAATAGTCTGCACGGGTATAGTGCATGTTTTCCTCTGCAAGAACAAATTAGCTATTTTGGAATAAATTTTGATGTAAGTAAAGAAACATTCAGATTTACCACAAATGTACTGTTCATCACTGTACAAATTTATGAAACAAATTAACTTCAAGTACATGAAAGGAAACTGTAAAAGCATTTTTACAGAATGAGATGAAATCATTTCATAGAGATAAAAATATTTAATGTCAGTTAATGGGGATTTAGAAAGGAAGGTTGACTAGCTTATTTTTAGATGAAACATGTGTTAATGAAGGCCATACAAGTCTGCATAGACAACAGTATTTGAAATCCATGTCAACCATTCATTGATGGACTATATGTAGGATTAGGAAACCTATAGAGAAGAGACTTGATTTTACATGTTGGATTTGAAGGTTGTTGGTAAAAAAAATGAGGAGATGAATGCAGAAATGTTTGAGAAATGATTTGATAATTTGTTATGAAATTATCTGACAATGGCTGTTATTATCATGGATAATGCATCATACCATACGCAGGAATGGCTGAACTTATAAATTTAAACAAAAAATGAAGTGGCATTCAAGCACAATTCATTTAAATTGAGAGAAGTGAAAGACCAAAATTTTGTTGAAAATTTGTATTGAGTGTATAATTAAAAAAACAACAAAAATGTGCACAGTAGATGGTATTATAAATAATATGATTGAATCATTCTTTATTTATCTTAATGTCAATAGTAACAGATATTTTTTGGACAGTTCGGACTTAGAATAGATATTATATAGCTCACTTTATGTAAATAACTAGTGCCTAACAAGCCCTTTGGTTTCTTCACCTATGTGTGGTATTTTATTTTAATTTAACAAATCAATCATCTATGTAGATTATATATGTATAGTATCTTGCCAATAAATTAATTGATTATCTTTATTGATTAAGTACAGCATTAGTGCCCTCTGTAGAAATAAATTCTAGTGCAGTTTAGTTTATAAAGTTTTAAAAAATGTTTATGTAAGAGCTAATCGTTTTTTTAAATTTCTGAATATCTAATATAAAATTTTGCTTATTGAGTTAATACATTTGTCAATAGTTGAATTTGATGGAGCCTGTGGTTGATTGACTTGATCAATAAGGTTGATATATAACCCCTTTCCACATTCACTTTTGTAAATTCTGTATACGCATTTCGACAACCAAGTTGTCATCATCAGCAGATAATTTCAAAGTATTAACGTCTGAGAGGAGCACCTGGTAAAACACGGCGAAAAAATTGTACGAAAAACAAACTCCGTACGCGATCCACACCGTTCAAAACCAAGATGTACACTGTGTACATCTTGGTTTTGAACGGTGTGGAAACATTTGTCAATAGTTTGTCGAAATAGTTTTAAATCTATAAAAAAGTGTATTACGATGGAACCGTTATATTTACACAAATGGCCCTCTAAAATGCTCTGAATTAAATGTACCAAAAATGTATATTTTATTTTCGTTGTATTTCGATAACCTAGTTGTCGAGCGCATGCAGAATACGTACATTGATGCGGTAAGGGGTTTTATTTACCTTTTTTGATTAGTAATTACTTATAGTTTTAGTATAACTCAAATTTAGCACATTTTATTCGATTTTTTTAGCCTTCGTAATAATCTTAAGATTAAGCATACATATGCTAATTGCAAGATGGTATTGGACAATTACTTAATGAATTACATATGTTAGTTAAGAAACTAAACAGTGAAATAAAAGTTTTAAAGAACGTTAATGCCATTACTCGATTGATATTATTTCTTCTACACTCGCGCTTGAAGTATTAACGAAATGTCTGAGAGGAGCAAAGGGTTATCCTTATGTTTATATTTTTTTAAGATGATAATAGTAAATTTGTTGATTGTGATCCTAATGAGATCACTGATATAGTTGATATTGTTAATACATACAATTTGATTCCCTTTTTTTTAATTTACATGGCTACATATATAGAATCGTAGATTACATTTAAATTTAAAAACCTTTAAAATTCAGGATCGCCTTAAGTATTGTTTAAGTGAATAATAACCTTTGAAGATCAATAGGCGTCTAACTTTATTTTTAAATATTTATCTTGGCATTTGTTTAAAATTCACAGGAAGCCTATTATATATCTTGATACCTTGGTAATGACTTTTTTCACTCAATACAAGTTTATTCCGGATATCATATAATTAATTTACGTATCTGATCAATATTGTCAGTAACATATATTAGTAATTCAAAAATGAACAAACTTATCAATGTCATGATATTTAATTCAGGAAATAATGCCCGCAACTTGATCGTCTGCCAACACCGATGAGGATACTGCTTTTTTTGCAATTTAAATAGGTGTTCTACTTCTGACTCCCAAAGCTATTCAACCGTAAGATATGAGGGAACGAAAATGCGGAAAGTAGTACATTTTTAGTGCACCGAAACTCAATTCTCCTCTAAGGCGCGACAACACAAAGAAACTTCTAGCTAACCTGTTACTAATAGCATCAACACAGTTTTTCCAACAACATCTACAGTCAATTATCAGTCCCAAAAATCTGGAAGAGTCTGCTTTATTTATACTATTACCATTGACTTACACTACAGGCCATAAGTGAGGGATCAGTAGATGAAATTTAAAAAAAAACATACACGCTTAGTGAAACAAAACGTATATTTCTACAAAACTATATCTACGAGACAAATGAACAGTTTTCCTTATAAAATAAAATAATTCGAACATATTCTGTAGAATTTCTGATCATATTCGACTTTCGTCGAAGTATCCACCTCTGCGCTTAATGATTTCTTTACAAATATTAGGCAACCGCGATACAAGTTTCTGAAGCGTATCCATTGATAAATTATTCCACACCCTTGTAAGTTGCTCCCGTTTCTATCTAATTCATCCCACAGTAATTCGATAGGGTTGAGATCGGGTGATTGTGGTGGCCAAATCATATTTATCAGCACCCCCTCCTCCTCTTTTTGATTCACATACTTTTTACAAAGTTGGGAAGTGTGTTTGGGATCGTTATCTAGTTGTAGGTGAAAACCTTCACCAATTAACCTTAATCCGCCGGAATTGCATGTTCCTCCAAAATCTTCAGGTACCCCTCTTTTTTTAAAATGCCTTCAATGCGGTTCAAATCTCTGACACCATCAAAGGAAAAGGATCCCCAAACAAGCACAGAACCTCCCCCGTGTTTGACAGTTGGCACTACACATTTGGGTAACATCCTTTCACCCACTTGTCTTCGAACGAAAACTCGTCGGTTACTACCAAACACTTGGAACTTTGACTCATCTGTCCATAACACCTGCTTCCACATTTCCATGTCCCAGTGTTAATGGTCCTGGGCCCATTGTAACCGTTTTTTTACGATTTCGTGTATTCAATAATGGTTTTCGAGCTGCAATACGCCCATGTAGTCCCGCCTTTGTCAAACGTCGTTTTACAGTAGTCAGTGACACCGGCTTTCGACGGCCTTCATTCAGCTCTGCTCGAAGCTGAGGAGCTGTAAGGCGCCTATTTCGTTTTGATAGTATTTTTAGGCGCAAATCCTCTTGTCTGGTAGTTACCCTTGGCCTGCCGCAACGTTTTATTGGTTGTAATGATCCACTTTGTGAATATCGTTTCACTGTTCCTTGCACCGCGTGATAATAATAATAATAATACTTTATTATCCAACAGCAGTAAATTGCTTATTACAGGATAATGTAAATTAACAAAATGAAAGAAACATGTGAGAAACATAACAGTAAATAACTATAAATGTAACAGAAATACATATTAATAATTAAAAATTAAAAAAGTAGTTATACACCAAAAAGTAACAGAAAAAAACAACAAAAAAAAAGAAGAAACTAACCAAATTTCGAATATATAAATCTTTTCAGAGCGTCAAGCGATCATGTAAACAAGTCAATATCATTGCAATACATATTTACGTTTCTACATGCAGACAGAATAGGCGAGTGCGAATGATGCATCGTAGCCGCAACAGGTACATGAAAAAACTCCGTGACTCCTAGCGCACAACCTCGGCACATGAAAGCCAAACAACCCAAGCAGATCCGGAGCATTCAAAATACCATTTAGTAATTTGTAAACGAAAATGATCTGAGATACAACCCTACGATTTCTCAGAGACGTGTATCCAAATTGAGTCAGCAACATATCATACGGATAACCATGCGACAAGAATGTGTCACTAATGCGATAATGAAGGGTTCAAAAATTTTCTCTGCACTCTCTCAATCATGTCCGAATACTTAGCATTGTATGGATTCCAAACCACAGAGCAATATTCAAGCTTGGATCTAACAAAAGAATTATAAAAACTGATTCATTCCCGAGACATTTAGTATTTCTTGTGAGAAAACCAAGCATTCCAAATGACTGTGTGCAGATTTTTTCAACATGGAAATTGAAGGTCAGCTTGACGTCAAACATCACACCTAGATCCTTAAACGACTCGCAGCGATCTAGAGGATAATTATAAATAGAATATGGGAATATCCTAACATTTTGCTTCCTTGTATAGGTCATTATTATGCATTTATCTGTATTGAGTAACAAATTATTCCGTAAATTCCACCGCTCAAGGCAAGTTAGATCGTTTTGCAAAAGTAAGCAGTCCTCTTCGCTCATAATACGTCTAAAAATCTTCCAGTCATCCGCATACAACAAACAATGCGATCCTATACCATCAGCAATATCATTTATGAAGATCAGGAAAAGCAACGGGCCAAGCACCGATCCCTGGGGCACCCCAGACTGCATCAAATATGGGCGAGATGCGAAGCCATTGTATTACACCTAATTCATTCTCCCAGACATGTATGATCCAAGGACCCATACCAAATCACTGGAAACCCCACAGCCATCCAGTTTTTTCAAGATCACATCATGCTGCACAGTATCGAACGCCTTTGCGAAGTCAGTATATACAGTATCCACCTGACATTGTCCATCTAGAACGTCAAAGACAAAATGCACAAAAGAACATAGATTGGTGGTAGTCGATCTCCCTCCCACGAAACCATGCTGATAAAGAGAAAGCTGATTCTCGACGTGATTTCGAATCAGCTTAGCAATCGTCACCTCAAAAATTTTTGCAAAGTTACATATGAGAGATATAGGCCTGTAGTTCCTTATCTCATTCCTGCTCCCGGACTTGAAAACAGGAGTAACTCTAAACACCTTCCAGCAACCCGGAAACGTTCCTTGACGTAGAATCAGACTGTAGATGTGCAACAATGGAAGTCGAAACACCCATCGACAATCCCTGACCATAAAAGCAGGAATAGAATCAGGACCCATCGTCATCGTGGATTTCAATGTAAGAACATCCCGAGAGAAATCATCCTCAGTAAAATGGTGGACATTCAATAATTCACATTACGAAAAGATTCAATACACGCCCCTTGAACACCGCTAATAAAAACAGACGAAAAGTGCGCCGCAAAAGCATCAGCGATCCCATCAGGGGACTCAATAGACTCATCACCATTCGTCATAGACCCTGGAACACGTGTTTTATCCCAGCCATATAATTTCGGAAATCAGCGTTGATGCTGGAGCCAACAAGCCTCCTGTGTTCTCTAAATTTATTTCTGTAAAATTCAAGACCTCGCGATTTAAACAATTTCAAGTAATGTCTTTTAACTTTAATTAAGCGACGCGTTCCAAACGAAAACCAGGGTGGAAAAGATGCACTACCAGATGTGGTCATGGGTATGTAGCGCCCAAAATAGTCATCAATGATACCATAAAGATTATCACATGCCACGTTCACGTCATCACAATCCCATACGGACTCCCAATTTGTTGCAGTAAGTAGACTGTACAGTTGAACAAAGTCTGCACGTTTGAAATTGAATCTGGGATTATTTGAGAACTTAAAGTTCCTAGAAGCAGACACGCCACAGGAAACAGTGAAAACAAGGGCCGGATGATGATCTTCGGGAACCAATAAAAAGTCAGCCCTGTGACAATCACATGCAATATCTCTCGAGCAGAAGATCAAATCCAACAACCTCTCATTACGATTCATACATTTATTAAACTGGTTAGCCTCATTTGATACAACGAAGCTATTAACGCTGTACGCTTTACCACAGCCCATATTACCAAGATCAGGAACGTTGAAGTCGCCTGCGAAAACAACATCACTACTAATCAACTCCAACAGTTCCAATTTATGGAACATATGATCATACGTAAATGCATGTGTCGAAGGGGGCATGTATGCAGTGATAATATTAACAGGTTTATTGTTGATAACCAACGATACGCAAAGTAAATCTATATTATACTGGATCAAATCTGTATCAATATTAATTTTGACCTCAGCACATACGTATGTTGAGGCAACGGCAATCAAGACACCGCCACCCAGGCCACCCCTGTCATGTCTGAACACTACATATTTGCTACTAAACAACTCAGAATCAATTAAATTTTCATTTGTCCATGTTTCAATTAGTATAATAATATCATAAATCATCACTAGCCAATAAATGATTAAAAAATACAAATGTCTTAGCGTTCAATCCGCGAACATTCTGATAATAGACATCCAGGACCCCCGAAGAGTGCTGTTGGCTCACTTGGCGTTTTTTTGACTTACAATCCTAGGCAAACCATTTGTATATCGAAGCCTAATATTTTTTTACCAGAATATTTACGCTGTCGATAATGGGCCACAATTTTATTTTTAATATCAATCTGTATAGCCGATCCCTGGAAATAAATTTTTTTTTCCCCGGATAGTCTCTCAAGAGCCTACTCTCGTGCAACACAGACGCCACCCCATCCGTAGAGGACAACACTACCTTTAACGGTCTACCACTTCCATCCGTCCTGACTGCTCCAAGCCTGATGGTCTTATTGCCATTCGCGCTAACGTTACTATTTAATTCCAGAAAATTAAACAGATCATTAGCTTTTTTCTCATCACCATCAGGAGCTTCATCCTCGTCCAGGTTGAAGATCACAATATTCTTCTCACGACGATTACGATCCTCAATTTCATTAATCACATCCTCCATGTCAATCCCCCTGGGCTGGTTCCCAGATGTCCCAGTAATCAGATTAGCAATACGCGACAACTCACTTTGCAAGGATCCAATGACACTTGTGAGATTCTGAATCTGGTCAACAATATCAACCGAACAATAGGTGGAGCAGGTCCATTTTATATTCTTCTTCGATCTTAGGATTCTAGAATCCTTATCACTCAGATTAGCACAAACTAAACTGAATACAGTCCTGCATACAAAGCAATTTACTGTCTCGCTCTCTTTGAAATCCATATTACAACATTTACAACGTACAGACATGGTAAATTACTTCGATATAAATAAGATTTAGTAGGGAAATGACAAAGGACACAATTCTTCACACTAGCGGTGCCCGTCGCAGTGACTTACAACAAGAGACAAACAAAGGCAAAAGCAGGCAACAGTAAGGTACTGTTTCAGAATATACAGGAGAAGGAGCTAATTTTACTGGAACTTCAAGAGCTGACTCCGTATAGACATATAAAAATGTGTAAAATATGTAGGAGAGCAAAAACGGCGATGGTATAAAAAAGCTCTTGCAAGAAGATACAATCAAAGCGAAGGTTGTAACTGTTCATAAATTTACCGGAAAAACGATATGTACTACACAAATGCAATCTTCACTATCTAGTAACACGAAATACATTCCGGATAGAGGTATAAATATTTAATTATTAATCAAACAAACAATAACCGAAAACGCTTGAAAACAACGGAGCAAGAAATAAACGTGTGTATTTCTCACAGATAGAAATAAAAAATGTGTGATAAGATAAATTTAACTTTTGGGATATTTGCCGCAGTGAAAATTTTTCACCATGTAGCGTTATTATAGAACTACGAGTTTCTGCGCTAAGTTCCTTTCTTTTCGGCGTTTTTATAAGTTACTTTTACGTCTGTTCTCAAATACTCGTATTGCAACTTACTCGGACAAATGCTGCACGAAAACTAATTTTTAAATTGCTAAATAGTTTACTATGAATTCCTAATACCATTATAATAATATTGCGTTGTAAACCCTATTAAATTTATTGGGGTATATAAAATATTTCTATTAAATAGACGCCATAAAACTATTAAAAGGATTTACAATATTTTTCAGAAACAAATATATTTATCTAATTTATAATAATAATCCGAATAATCCTTCTCAGAATTACATTTACAACTGTTATTTCAATTATTCTCACCAAAACAGGTAAAAGTCTAAGGGATGTGTCTAAAATACAAGTGTTTTGTTATTTATGATAAGTGATCCCTCACTTATGGCCTATAGTGTATATAATATGAATAATTTCTTCCATTGTGTGTTGCTTTAAAGTCTATAAAAACTGTTTTTTACTGTTTAAAAACAACGCATTTTCTTTAAACTAATTATTTATATTAATTAACTTCGTATTTGCTTCACAACTAATAGATCCCAAATCCTTAGCACTAACAATGAATGATGTATCATCCGCAAACATTATGGTCTCAGACAATGACAGGTCGTTAACAGACAAAATATAAAGAAGAGGACCTAGCGTACTCCCTTTGGGAATACCACGTTTTATTGGCAGACAATATTCTGTTTCCTGTTACTTAAATAATCCCCAAATCGCTTGTACGTCAACTCTCTAACGCCACAATTCTCTATTTTTTCTTAAAAGAATCCAATATCTCGACAGTTGCTGGCAAATTCAATCAGCAGCAATTATATCTGATTTACTGATTTTTTCAATGCGATTTGCAACTCGCTAGTAGTGCTAGCAATGGTTAATTTGCTTTAATTATATGCTATGGAACTGCTGCATTTGCCGATGTTTCATCTGTTTTTGCAAGGGACATTCTCAGAGCTGCTGTTGATCTTTACACCGTTGCACTGAAACTGAAGTTACGCTCATTCGGTAAGGGGTTATATACGAGTTATTTTAGGTCATCGAAGGGTTGTGTTTAGAGTGGAGTGATTTTGGAAGAAGAGTTTGTCACGGGTTGTATAAAGCGTAGCTATATTCGCAACTAAAATTATTAGGACCCTTTTTGGATTTGATAGAAATCCAAAAAAGGTTCATGGAGTTTACGGCTGTAAAAATATGGATCGCGGGATAGAATCCAGACAGAATCAAATTGAAATTGGTGTCCGGTTTTCAATCTGTGCTCAGCAAGTGCAGGACTGACCACGTGCAATGTCTAGTAGAATGCTTGTGTTCAGCAACACAAATGCTAAATACTAATATACACATGAGCATGAAATCCTGCAGACATCTGGAATTTCCAGATAGTTACAGTCCTTGACAAGGAAATTCTGCAGTGTGACGAACAAGAGCATTGTTAAGGTTGTCTCATTGTAAGAGTGAAGAAACGATCAAAATGTCAGCAAGTGCAGTAGTAATGTCAGAGACGCAGTTCAAGTTTAGTATACAAAAAAATAAATAAAATATAACTATTCTTAATAAACAAATAAAATAGTATAATAGTTATTTCAATGCTCGAGTAAACCATACCTTCAAGTGCAACATCTATTGGTATTAATGTTGGTGCTCAATAATTACAATGGAGGCAAATCGTTAAAAATTATTGGATAGCTGCTCAATTGCAGGAAAAGCCAGAAGATACACAAAAAGCGATATTTTTGGACAAAGAGAAATATATCGATATATACGACGAAGAAGACAAAGAAATGGTGAAAAAATTAGAAAGGCGAAGTTGTGATGAACACGCTACAGTATTAAAACAGAAAGCAAAAGATGTAACTCTGGATTGATCAAAGATTCTTTGATACGAGATAGGATTATTTGTGGAATCCAAAGTAACAGCATTAGAGAAAATTTATTAAAATATAAAACCTAATATTAGCAGATTGCGTAGAAGATGAGCAATCTAAATCTCAAATAAAACAAATTACTGTATCGAAAAGCCTTAGAATGTTTGTTGGTGAAATAAAAGGTAAAAGAAAATATCAAAGCATTTAGCAGAAAGGTAAGGAGATTCCAATTATTACTAATAAAATTAAATCTTGTAGCAAATTTGAATGTTCACATGATTATGGGAAATGTTCTGCATGGGGAAAAATGTAAAAATTGCAGAAAGCCTAATCACCTTGCTGGTTATTGCAAAAATCATGGAAGGATATGATATATAAAAGAATCAAATGTCATTGAAGAGCTAATTGAAGATAATATGCAAACATTAGATATTGGTTAGTGCTATAACTGAAAATCGAGATAAATGGTATGAAAGTATAATTGTTGAAAATAATACCATTAAATTTAAATTAAATAGTGGAAGTGTAGCAAACATTTTACCTATAAATTTATGTAATCAGTTAAAATTGCAATCTAAAATTAAAAAGACTAATAAAAGATTAACATATTCGAACAACGAAATAAATATATTAGGTTGTAGCATATTCATATATGGTATACATTTTAAAAAAACATGGAAATTTTATATAGTTAATGAAAATCTACGATTAATACTAAGTTTAGATTCTTTCTTGGAATTAGACTTGATCAAACATTCAGACAACTTAAGTATATGTTATTTAAATGAGGACCTGCAATAAATACTAAATAATTATAGTTTAGTATTCAGAGTACTAGAATGTTTTCGAAAGAAATATAGAATTCAATAGAGGAATGATACTATACCACAAATATACAGAACTCGTGTGAATACCAAGGTGTAATAAAGAATATTGAAGAGCAACCTGATTGGGTTCATCCAATTGTCATTACTAAAAAGAAAAATGGTAGAATTAGAATTTGTGTGGATCCTAGATCTTGAAATAAATATATACAAAAACTTTAGTTGCCCACTGTAGAATTTATTTTTACTTCTTTTGATGGAGCCAATTATTTTAGTTTTAGATGCTCTAAGTGTTCTATCAAATACCATTAGTTGAACAGAGTGCAAAATAATGTACTATAACAACTCCATTTGGTAGGTATATGTATTACAGATTGCCATATGGTCAATCTTCAGCAAATGAAGTTTTCCAAACTGCTATGAATGATCCGACAGAGGGATTGGAAGTGACTGTAGCTTATATAAATGATCTTGTAGTCTAAAACACTCAAAGAACATGAAAGACTTAAAAAACTATTAGGTAGAGTATCCGAATTTATTGTTAAATTTAAAAAAGACAAAATACAATTACAAAAAAATAAAAGTAGATTTTTAGATCACCTCATTTCTAAAAACGGAATAATACCAGTCTTCTAAAATATCAGTTATTCTGAATATTAAACAACCCAATAAAAACGATTTGCAGTTTTTTAGGAACGATAAACTATTTAGGAAAATTTATACCAAATGTTTCTTTAGAAACAGCACGTCTTTTATTACTACTAGGGTGTGACTCAGAATACATCTGGGATTTAATAAATTAAAAGATTTAATAACTAAATCACCAGTATTAGCACTTTTCAATATAAAATTTCCTATAACGCTCACGACAGATGTAAGCCAATATAGTTTGGGAACAGCATTATTGCAGGAAGAGCGATTCATAGCATATAGCTCTGTATCCCTGACAGAAACACAAATGAGATAGTCTCATATTGAAAAGAAACTACTATCTATAGTGACAATGTAAAAAGTACTTCGTAGTAGACAGAGAAATTACGATGATCACAGATCACAAACCACTTTTAGGTCTTATAAATAAACCAATCGATTTTTCATCTCCACGACTACAGATTAGTGATTACATTTTCGAGGTATCAAGTGAATTTAAAATTCTGTTCTGGAAAGCAAATGGATCTTCCAGATACATTAACTGGATATCCAGGAAGATGTGGTGGCATATCCACTTCATATATACGATCGCTATGATTTCAAGCGAAAAAGAGAAGGAACTTGTAAAAGCCACACTAGAAGATGAAGAATTGCAGCAAATCCGATATTATTTAAGAAATGGATGGCCCAAACATTTCACTTCAGTAGCAATTCAAGCCAAATCTTATTTCTAATGTAGAAAAGAAATCCATGAATTTGAAAGCTTATTGTTTATAGGAACTCAAATAATAGTACCAAGAGAACAGAGACTGTCCAACATGTCAATCCTATTCAGTCCAAAATCATGAAATTCCATTATCATGGAAAGAGATTAGAGCAGATCTTTTCAAAATAAATTAACAAAACTTTTTACTAATTGTAGACTACCCCTCAAAATTTATAGAATTATTGAAATTTTGATATTGAAAGAACACTGCAAGCATTAACAGAATATCAATTGCGACATAAAGGATATTGAAATGATAGTAAAAGGAAGTTAAAATCAATAGAAGGCAGGGAATGTCCTCATATGGAACAATACTGGGTGGACTCCAGCACAAGTAATAAAAAGATGAAGAAAACTCTTCTTTGTTGAAGACTCAAAATGGAATTTTCAGAAGAAATAGAATCCATATTAAACCTAATCCGAGTATGCCTCGGTAAAAAAGCAATAGAATTAGATGCAACAACGTCCAACGAGTTCGCGTCCAAAACATTAAAGTTCAGATGTTACCTAAACGAAGAAAGCCCTGCAGCGAAGATAACTTAAAAACTCAGAAGAGCACCTGTAAAATAAGAAGATTACGTTATGTAATTTAAATTTTTATATTTCTTAAAAAAGGAGTATGTGACAAAGTAATGTTAGAGAGGCGAGGATAACAACACCAGTTAGAACAAGCAGAGATAAATGTAACTGTAAGTGAATAAATGATGAAGATAAAACGGTGTTTCTGTGGTCTTATTACGCTTAGTAGATAATATAAATATAACGCCCATGAGCATGTTACGTTACAATGACAGCGTACTCTATCTTCGTACGTATTAATATAAAAAATAACCTCTTTACTGAAGATACATCTGTAGAAGATTTTTTATTATGGAAAATGAAATCCAACATTTTGGTTGCAGAAGAAACGGTTTTATTAACAGGGTCGTTAAAATAGAATTCATAATCAAAAAGTGCTTCCGAGTATTTGATTTAAATACAACGAGTAAATGTCTTAGTTCCTATCTAATAGTTAAAGTGAATCGGATTTTCTTCTTGAAAAAGAAAATACCTTAAATTTGGTAATGTTTAAAATCAGCTTATTTACTGTACACCAATAAAATATATATTCCGGATTTTGTTAAGAAATCACGAAATTGTTTAATGAGGTAATATTCAAAAAGATTATCATCCGCAAGCATCGAGATTTTATAATTAGTAATTTCATGAATATCATGATAAATAAAACAATAATGGCCATAAATTGGAGTCTGTGAGACTCCCGATGTTATTTTTAATACGCTGGAATGCAACTATTATATGACAAATATTTGTCAATTAAGACGGAAACTGAATCACTTAAGATTGATATATATTCATTTTCCACATTAATTTTCGTATTCTGTATATGCATTCTGACAACTAAGTTGTCATCATTAGCATATAATTAAACAGTGTCACACCTGTAAACCAAGACAAAAATCCGCACGATACTAATTCGGTACACGATCTGTACCGTCGAAAGCCAAAATGCATACTGTATATTCATTTTACGTAATTTTTAAATAAATTGTATTCTAGTCTTAAACTACCCCGAAAAAATTACCTGCATGCGATTTACTACACCCTCCCTTGTCTATCGTATAAGAGGTTAGAGATGAGTTATGGTTAGGGCCCATATCGGTGGCCCTTATTCTTCAAAATGTACATGCTTTCATATGTATCCGAGATAATTACATACATTCTTTACCAATGTAAACAATTCGCGGTTACACTATAATTACTTGGAAAGTAATCATCAGATTTTTCAGGCCTATTGAATTTGATGTGCGCAATATGCTCTTTATGCCGAGTTTCTAGTTTAACTGATGTATTGTTTACTGCAATTTATACATTGAATTCCGTAAATTCACGCGACTTTGTCTTGCATTTTCTAAGAGGGACTTGATGAATTTAATGGACCGAAATGAAACTTGAAAATCGCGCTCTTTAAAAACACCATTCAAATTTTTCGTCAAAGGGTGAAAAGGTAAACATATAAATTGTTTGTCTCGATTGCTTTGAGGTGACAGACATGTGGTGTTCCGAATTGTCTTTCTTATGTTAGCCTTCCTAATTAATTCATTGATTATTTCTGAATCAAAACCATTGAATCTCGCGATATTCTTGATAAAATTCAACTCTTTCGTATCACACTTTTGTTAGTGGGAAACTAAGCAAACGATGTATAAGAAAACTGAACGAATCCATCTTTTGTTGCGTGCTATGATTTGAGTCCGCCGTGATGAATCTATTGACATTAGTTTCTTTTCGGAAAACATCAATTTTTATTTTAAAATTATTCCCAATTATTAGGTGTCCAAAAAAGGCAGTGTCATTATTTCCTTTTTCTACCGTACATTTAATCCTTGGGAATTATGTTTAAATTTAACTTCAAAATTATTCGCGAATCAATCCGCTATGATTGGAGAAAGGCAATTACCCATTGCAGTTCCCTGTTTTTGTTCATAGAACTTACCTTCGAATTGGAAACAGTTTTGGGACATACAAAGGGTTGTTAAGTGTTGTGTTAGTTTTTCGAGCAAATTTTTGTATTCGTTCACTAACCACTTTGAAATTAAGTAAGCAGGGGAGTTGATTCCTGAGACAATTGGTCTCATTGAGTTGCCTGGTTTATGTATTTTAGACAAACAGTATAATCTAGGGATCAATGGATTACTTACATTAAACCTGTAATTCTTGTTCGGGATTATTAACTTTGGACAATTTTTTAACGAGTTTTTTGTATCCCTAATCATTTTTGGTAATAGATTTTTCTTTGATTCAACATATGGACCTTCGAAAATTAAGTTTATCACTCTTTCAAAATAATCGCTTTTGTGCTGTGTTGCTTTTAAATAAAAGCAGTCTTTCGACCTGAGACTTTTAATCGAGTTCCATTCATAATAAACTAACTTTTGTTTATGTTCTTGTAAGTTCTGTTTAATTTGGATTTTACAAGCCTGTCTAATGAAATTTTTTGAACTTGGTTTTAAATGCTTAATAGCCGTTTTAATACTTGAGATCACCTCCTCGGTAGGAGTATCAGGCTTGAGTAAACAATGTTTTAAACCTTTATTTAATAAGTCTATTTCTTGTCGATTAAAAGTCGGATGAACTATTGACGAGTAGTGTTTCTTTTATAGGATTTATATTAAAACTCTTGTCTGATCGCGGGCATAACTCTTTAAATTTCTTGTTAAGACCTTTAATTTTCTTTTTTAATTTGTGGTTTGTGATTTTGCCGATTTTCCTATAAAAGTTACAACACCATTCTTGAAATTCAGAATGATTTAAATTTTTTGTTAGTTTTAAATGATGTGGGCCCTAACCATAACTCATCTCTCTTTGACCTCTTATACAATAATTAAAGGAGGGTGTAGTAAATTGCATGCAGGCACTTTTCTTCGGGTTAATTTATGACCAGAATACAATTTCTTTAAGAATTATGTGAAACATTCGTTTCACTCTATATTCATACAGTGTACGTTTTGGCTTTCGACGGTCAAGATCGTGTACGGAATTTGTTTCGTGCAAGTTTTTGCCGTGGTTTCCAGGTACGACACAGTTCAATTATCTACTGATGATGACAACTTAGTTGTTGAAATACGTATACAGAATACGAAAATTAATGTGGAAATGGGTTATATATCAACCTTAAGTTAATCAACCAAAGGGTCAATCAAATTTACCTTTCAGGTTGAAACTATTCGACTAAACCTTTACTGAAGTCAAAGATATGCAGTTTGAAAGATTTTGACAAGTTAGTATGAATAACGCCAACTCAATTATATCCTGGGCAAAGTTTCCAAAATTGATACTGGTACATCTATAACTGAAATAATGCCGTGATAAAGAAATTTGGATAGTAACAAAGATGACGTGTTTGTAAATGGCAATTTCAATATTTTCGCTACTTTCGATAGTATGAAAATTGGTTGATATTAATATAAGGTTTGAAAATATGGAAAATTCTATTTACCTTTCAAATAGATAGGAACGAACGAGCCTTTAAAATTAAAATAAAAGTTTGCACAAATATATTAGCATAGTCCATAAAAAGAAAGCTTGGAACTATCTCAAACACACAACAGCAATATAAATATGCGAATTCATATAATACGAACACACCTCAACAAAAAATGAAGCAGATGCTTGAAACACAGCGAAAAAGTGTTGAGAAAACACGGTAATATTTAAACATAGATATTTAACCTACGTCAAATATCTACGATATATAATGGATGATTCATAGCGATTTTTTCATAGATCAAGCGTAAGTCGTGTCAAACTTTCACTCTATTATTGGATAATATGCGACCAAATAGACCACATCCAGCACGTACTGAAGAAAATATAGCGGTGGTAGCTGTGAGTGTACGCCATTGACCGCAAGAATCGATTCGACGTAGATCTCAACTGCTTAGCTTGTCGTATGCCACAACTTGGCGTATTTTACGTAAGGATCTTGGTTTAAAAGCATACAAAATTTAATTCGATCAAGAATCGAAAGCAGCCGACCTTTCAAATAGTCACAGCTTCAGTTTTTGGATTCTTGGAAAGCTTGGAGAAGATCCACTGTTTTCGATCAAAATTTTGCTCAGCGATGAGATCTTTTCTGGATTAATGGCCACGTCAATAAGCACAATTGCCGTATTTGGAGTAAAGAGCAACCCGAAGAGGTTCAAGAGCTGCCATTACATCCAGACAAAACCACGGTTTGGTGTGGTTTATGGGCAAGTGGAATCATTGGTCCATATTTCTTCAAAAATGAAGACGGCTGCAACGTATCTGTGAATGACTTTTTGCCTGAAATTAAAGCCCGTGATCTCGGCGACATTTGGTTCCAACAAAACGGCGCTGCTTGCCACACAGACAGTGAAAGCATGACTTTATTGCGAGAACAATCTTGTGAACATTTAATTCCACGTAATGGACTTGTGCAATGGCCGCCAAGATCATGTGATATCACGCCTTTAAACTTTTCCGTTCCGACTACGTAAAACTTAATGTTAGCGTGGATAAGCCAGCTACGATTGAGCAATTATAAGCCAACATTACTAGCGTTATTCGCCAAAAACCACTTGAAATGCTTGAACGCGTTATCGAAAATTGGAACATTTGAAGGAAATAAAATTTAAAAAATAAATGGCAAGAATAGTTCTTTTGTATGATAATACAGATGCTCAGATGTATTAGACACCCCAGGTAAAACCCTTATGCTCGGTATTATCCAAGTCTGACGGAAATTAACCGTAAAAATAGTTAATGGTATTTACGGAAATGCGTTTTTGAATACCCTAGTTAATCTCCATTGAAAAGAATAGGTGGAAAGGGGAAATTGTGGATTTTAGAAATTTAGTGTCATTCTAGCAGTGTGTGAGCAACGTGCGTTTGTGAGTTTGTGGTAGAGATCAATTAGATTATCCTATTTTTTTACGTTGTGTCAGTTATTTGTTGAAGAAAAATGCCTAAAATACGCGAGTTGTCGGTGGGGGAACGCGCCCAAATAGTGCTACTGCATTCCCAGAAGTTATCAATAGCTGCAATTGCGAAAAAAAATGTTCGCGATGTGCAGTCCGTACAACCATTAGTCGCTATCAGGAGAGTGGGTCGTTTGTTAACTGACCAAAAAGTG
This sequence comes from Dermolepida albohirtum, assembly GCA_031893035.1. Classification (NCBI taxonomy): domain Eukaryota; kingdom Metazoa; phylum Arthropoda; class Insecta; order Coleoptera; family Scarabaeidae; genus Dermolepida; species Dermolepida albohirtum. Next base: position 80,081 of record JAVIWB010000800.1, on the reverse strand, counting down.
GCAGAAAACCCTGCACCTCGATTAGAGAAGACAGAATTTTACAAAGACTGGCTCTCAGTGATAGGAAAAAATCGTCGAAACAGCTCGCCAGTGAGCTGAAACAGCGTTATCACGTAACAGTTTCTGCGCAAACAGTGAGAAGGCGTCTCCAGCGTGCTGGTTTACGAGGGTGCAAAGCGCGACGTAAACCGCTTTTAACTGACGCTCATAAAAAGAAGTGGTATTTATGGGCCAAACAACATGAAAATTGGACAATCGAGAAGTGGTCGAAGATTCATCGGTCTGATGAATCGAATATCGAGGTATGTAAGTACATCTTCATGACTTATCGTTGTATGCAATTCAGTCTACATGTAACATTAAACAAAATTAATCCTGTCTAAGTGCTAACTTTCTTCTTTTGCCTGGCAGCTTTGGGGGCTACCTGGGACGCTATACGTTCGGCGTAGGCAAGGGGAAGCTTATGAACCACAATGTATCATTCCCACAGTAAAATTTGGAGGTGGTAGTATCATAGTTTGGGGTTGTATGTCTGAATACGGTTTTGGAGAAGTGTTCCTGTGCGATGGACGGATGAATAGCCAACGCTATTTAGCCATGTTGGAGGAAGTATTAGAACCGTCTGTGCTAAAACTATTCGACCAGGATATTCCACAATACATTTTTCAGCAAGATAATGCGCCCTGCCACAAATCGGGAGCTGTAATGCGTTGGTTCGAGGAAAACACAGTGGAGGTATTGGATTGGCCGCCACAAAGTCCCGATTTGTCGCCCATTGAAAATTTGTGGCGTATCTTAAAAACTAAGATCACGGAACATAAATGCCTGTCAAAAGCAGAATTATCAACAAAAATTCGCGAAATATGGGCTGCAATACCACCGGCAGAGTGTTACAATATAGTAGCAAGTATGCCTCGATGAGTGCGAGCTGTCATTAAGGCCAAGGGCGGAGCGACAAAATATTGATAAATTGTACTATATTACTAAATAACACTTTGTACATAATTTTCACAACAGTTTTATTTTCCTCACCTTCCTTTTGACTAAACTATATATGTATGTATGTACATAAATTCGTAAGGTGTCTAATACATTTGAGCATGGTTGTATATATATTATATATATATATATATATATATATATATATATATTTATTATTCTTGATCCAATAAAAGATCAAAGTTTTTGTGATTAGGATTATTGAATTGCTCCTGGATGTTCGAAACATAACATCTTTATGCTTCCTTTATTTGCATATTAACTACAGTACGTAGTTTCCTAAAATTTTACAAATCAACTTGATCAGTTCTTCAGTACTTTCGGTGTCAATTAACATATCGAGTGAATTTTTAAGTTCGTCTTTAGAGATGCCCTTTCATCGGCAAATGTAGTTTGCAGAATAGATAGAAATCACAATGGGCCAAATTCGGTGAATACGGTGAATGGTTGATGGTTAAAATGCCATTTGTAGTTAGAAAATCAGTTATAAGCGTCGAGCGATGAGATGGTGCATTGTCATGTAACAAACGCCAGCTACTATTCTCACGATATTGAGGGCATACACGACGAATATGCGCCAAAAGACGCTTCATACCACCAAGATAATAACAGCATTAACTGTGTAACTAGTTGGTACAAACACTGTGCACATAAAAATCATAAAAGCAATTCAACATTGTCTTCACTTTTGACTTCTCCAAACGGCTTTTTTTCAGTCTTTCTTCGCTTGGATGCTTCCATTTAGAGCTTTAGCGCTTGTTCTCTGGATCATATTGAAAACACTACGTCTCATCGCCAGTTACAATAGAATACCTGAAGTTTTCGTTCTTTTTTGAGTCTCGTATGGTACAAACCTTTGCACAAATTTTTCTTAGTCCCAAATACTATGTCAAAATGCCATGAATTAAATCTTTGGAAATATTTAATTCCATTCCCACATATCTTAATGAGGATTTCGTCTCATCTCTGATAAATTCACGCACAAGTTCAATGTTACTTTCCGTAACCACAGATTTTTTTGCACCAGGATATTCGTCGTTATTTATGTCCGTACAACCGTCTTTAAATCGTTTATACCATTCATACACACGTATACGTGATAAACACGCATCACCATACACTTGTTTCATCAAATTAAACGTTTCAGTAAACGATTTACCGAGTTTAAAACAGAATATTTGCTCTTCCTTCAAAATTCATTTTTTGATTTTTGATATAATTATATTAAGTAAATATTTTTAATTATTGCTTGTGAAATTATCAATAAACACACTTATGATATTAATTTTGTTAATATATACTATGCATATTTATAATATATGTATAATTCTACGTCACAATCATCTAAAATTTAGCAATAATTTTGAATATTGTTAACAGATGTAAATGCATGAAAAAATGTCGCGAATATATAGTTAATGAATGAATTAAATTAGTTAATTAGTCCTACATAATACCCGATAACAATTACTATTTAGAAAAAATATTTCGTACATATTATCTCCTGGATAAATGAATTTTAGAAATTACTAGCAATTAAGGGACGATAACGAGAATATGAGAACTATATGTATACTTAAGTATGTACATTTCTATGGATTTACCTATCCATAGAAGTGTACATAGTTCTAATATTTTCGTATGTACACCGTACATTGTCTATCTCTGATTATAATATATTATCAATGCATTGTAGACAATTAACACAGTTTATTTGATAAATACTGGTTTTAATCGAGAAAATGTGAAGATTTGAGTTGTATTTTGACGTCTAATTAAATAGTCTTATACTATTACAAGGTACATATGTTGATATAAGCCATAATTTTTTGGTTAAATTCTTTTATGGTAATACACTTACATTATCCTTTAAATGGGTTTTCTCCGTTAGGCAATGAAGATTTTTTTTATTATTATTAAAATTTGGAGATAATGATGCTAGAGTCTACTATGAAATCGAATATGGATCGGATTACATCTTGCTTAGATCAGTTTTCAATATCCCTTTCAAACACAGACAATCACAAAATAATGACATGAGCACAGAAGAAAACAAAATTAATCGAACTAAATATAATATAGTTTTCTTGGACAAAAAAACTTAATGAAGGGAATACGTACATATATCCTTGCTTGTTAATAAACGACGTATATGACGTATATAACCATAGTATTGGGTTGGCAACTAAGTACTTTCGGTTTTTACTGATAGAGAGCGTTGCTTTATTTTTTGTATAACGTATGTTAGTGCTATACTTTACCGTTTGTCGCGTGATACTAGTCACATTGACGTAACTTCAGAAGCAAGTAGTGCGTGATTTTTATTAAAGCTATTAGTTGTGGGTTAATTTTAAATGGAGTGCAGAAACGAACATTTTCGACATATTTTACTATTTCAGTTCCGTAAAGGAAAGAAAGCTGCTGCGGCTCACAAAAAGATATGTGAAGTTTATGGTACTAATTGCTTAACAGAGCGCACGTGTCAGAATTGGTATAAAAATTTCCGTTCTGGTGATTTTTCCCTCAATGATGAGCAACGTTCTGGTCAGCTTACTGAAATTGATGATGACCAAATCAAAGTCATAATTGAAGAGGATCGTCATATAACTGTTCGAGAGGTTGCGGAGAGGCTACATGTATCGCACACAACAATTGAAAAACATTTAAAACGTCTTGGGCTAGTTAAGAAGCTTGATATTTGGGTACCTCACGAATTGAAAGAAATTCACTTAACACAAAGAATCAACTTTTGCGATATGCACCTTAGACGAAATGAAACCGACCCTTTCTTAAAAATAATCATCACTGGTGATGAAAAATGGGTCCTGTACAGTAACATAGTTCGAAAACGATCATGGAGCAAACACGATAAACCAGCTCAAACCACATCGAAAGCTGAATTGCATCAAAAAAAGATCATGCTGTCAGTTTGGTGGGATTACAAAGGTGTTGTGTTTTTTGAGCTGCTTCCAAGGAACCAAACGATCAATTCTGATGTTTACTGTCAACAATTAATAAAACTGGATGAAGCAATCAAAGAAAAACGGCCAGAATTATCAAATCGGAAAGGTGTAGTTTTCCACCAAAATAATGCAAGGCCTCACACATCTTTGGCAACTCGTGGGAAACTATTTGAGCTTGGCTGGGAAGTGATGCCACATCCCCTATACAGCCCTGATCTAGCACCATCTGATTACCATTTATTTCGAAGTTTACAGAATTCTTTGAATGGTAAAACTTTCACAAATGACGATGACCTTCACTCGCACCTGGTTCAGTTTTTTGCTGATAAGGACCAGAAATTTTTTGAGCGCGGAATCATGCAGCTGAAAGAAAGATGGCAAAAGGTCATTGAGCAAAATGGAAGATATATAATTGATTAAAAACTATTCTTTGTTTGAAAAAAAAGTGTTTTATTTTATACTACAAAACCGAAAGTACTTAGTTGCCAACCCAATAATTCACTCTGCTGTATCAGAAACTTTTAAAATTAAAGTTAAAGATCATAATGAAACATCAAATATCTTAATAACAGGCAACTAAGAACAAAGGCCGGGAACAAAAAGGTGATAAGGAAATTATTTGAAGAAAAAAGAGGCAACATATAAAAGGAAATTAAGGAGACAAATCGGATGTACAAAATCGAAAGAAGCGTGGAAATTAATTAAATCTTATAACAAGATAGCATAAATAGATGCAATATTTCCCATATCCATTTGGTAGCAATAGATAGACCAAAAGTAGTTGTAATTGAAGAAATAGTCATTAAAGCTGTAGTATGAAAAATGGTGGTCAAGTGGACCAAATTACAACTGAACCGATAAAAAATGCTACGCATGCTGAAAATAATATTTGAAAGACTAATTAATGGCGAAAGTTAGTGATACATTTAGCAGGATCTACGAAAAGATTCTAAGAAATCTGGATGGTTAGCTTTGTTCAGATGAATGAAAAAAAATAGATACAAACAAAGGTACATTTTTTTATTCATGAGCCTTACAAAAGCATACGAAAACATTCCAGTAACTAAAATATGAAAGATTTTTCAGGAAATCAGTATAAACGATAAATCGTTAAAGTCATCAGATAGCTGTACTTTCGTGCCAAAAAGTAATGCGGACAATCAATGTAAAAAATATTGAGCTTTAATAACGCACATCATTTAATATTTCTTAAATTTGAGTTTTGAAATTTTTTTATAATTACAAAAGTTTCTGGCTACATGGTAAACGCTTTTGTCATTGAATTTTTTCTTACTCGTTCCAGAAGCAATAAATATACTTTCATAACTGATTAGCGTGTTATTTTGCCAAAGTCAGACTCTCTTCCATACATGGTGCAAGAGTTAAAGAACATCTACATACATATTTCACGTAATCACAAATATTTAAAAAATGTATTTTTTTCTTTTTTAATAAGTTGATCGTTTTATTCTAACTATAAATTTTATTCTTTTGTATTTACGTTTTTAGATCAGTGAGGGTAATAAAACATTAGTTTGTATTAGAGACGTTTCCGGAGGTTACCCAAACTACCACACCTATCAAAAAATATAAACAAACTCTTTGAAAAATACAACATTAAAATAGCTCATAAATCGCACAATGCAAACATATCCTTTTTTACCAAAATTAAACATCAAATACCTAAAGAGAAACAAACACACGGTACATATAAACAAAATGCCAGCGTTGTTAATATGTATATATAAAGAGTGTTTCAAATTGCGCGTTTTTTTTAAGAATAAATAAAATATAGATGGCGCACTGAATTTGTCTGGGTATGTGGGCATTTAAAAAGTGTGATGTATGACATTTATAAAAATGGCTTCGTACACGGTACAACAACGCGTTCAAATTGTTGAATTATTTTACGAAAATCAGCGTTCTGTGAAAAGAGTTTTTAGAAGATTAAAAAAGTGAAAAATACAGTTGTAGTGGTCGTTCACAAGAAACAGTTGTGAAACTGTGAAAACAGTTGTTAGATAACTACGTGAATTTTATAGTTTACATAATCGTCCATCTGAAAGCACTATTGCTGAAAATCCTGAAGTGTCCAACTTCGACTTAGTGGATCAACAACATGGCATATTTTACACAAGGATTTAGTTCTGAAGGCATATAATGTACAAATAACACAGGAACTGAAGCCATTAGATCATTTAAAACGTCGCGCCTTTATCAATTTCATCAATGAACAACCAGCTGATTTTTCTCAAAAAATAATGTTTTCCGATGAGGCACATTTTGAATTTGGTGGCTATGTTAATAAACAAAATTGCCGTATCTGGGGTGAAGAAAATCCACGAATTATTCACGAGAAACCTATGCATCCTAAAAAAGTTATTGTTTGGTATGCGTTATGGTCAGGTGGTGTAATTTGACCTTTAATGAATATTGACCTAGAGGATATGTGGTTTCAACAGGATGGCGCTACACCTCACTTTGCACACGAATCAATTGATTTATTGAGAGAGAAATTTCCTGGACGTATAATCTCAAGAAACGGTGATGTTAATTGGCCACCAAGATCATGTGATTTGACACCGTTAGACTACTTTCTTTGGGGTTATTTGAAAAGTCAGGTTTATAAAAAGAATCCACAATCAATTCCTGCTTTGAAAGATGAAATTATTCGTGTCATTGGTGAGATAGAGCCTCAATTATGTCAAAATGTCATTGAAAATTTTAACAAAAGAGTGGACGTCTGTGGAGCTGCAAGAGGAGGCCATTTGGCAGATATTATTTTTCGCATATAAATGTCATAACTGATACTTTAATTACCAATGAAAGGTTTTTGAAAGTAACTGCAAATTATGTGTTTTATTTGTTCTTTAAGAAAACCGTGAAATTTGAAACACCCTTTATATGTGTGTGTGCGTGTGTGTGTGTGTGTTGTGTGAATATAATAATACATTATCTCTATTTAAAATAATAGTATGCCATCAGTAAACGCTGCAGTCAAGCCGAAACGTCGAAAATTATAACTACATGACGAAGGATGTATACAAGAAAATATCGCGCGACGTTTTAAGTGTTTTATCTACTCCCAGGTTTAAAGACAAGAAGCTCTGACATAGCTCCACCTCCTCTCCAAAATCATAAAACTCATAGATTAGAATTTGTCAGAACATATGTTCATTGGAATATTTGACACTTTGAAAATATCCTGTTCACGGATGAGACTAGAATTCAATTATGGAAGTCAAAAGGACGTCTACAAAAGATTTGGGGAAGCTATCCCAGTTTCAATCTCATAAATAGCGTTAGTTTTATAAGTTGCGCCATAAAGTTTTGATGAGATATTAGTTGAAAGTGACGGGTCGAGGATTAGACCTCATCATTCATAATCAGAAATTCGCTGTTCGTATCACAGCAATTATCAATCATGTTCTATATTTTGTGCATTCTTGAGATTTAAAAAATTAACATTTCAATGTTTAAAATATTTTTGATGTTTTTCTGAAAAAGTTGAAAGGCAATTGTTTAATATTTTGCGATAAAACAAATACAAGGTGTTTCTAGAAAGATCTCATAAACTTCTGTCGTTAATTTTTCAACCTAGCTTAATGATATGAAAATATATCTATTGAAGGGTAAAAAAATATTTTAAAGTAATATTTTTCATATTGTTGTTTAAAACATAAATTTCCTTTTATATACATCATTTTCTTATTAATCTGCTCAATTATAGCAAGAACTTGTTGATACGTTTATTTCGTTTTTAAGCGTCCTAATTTATTAAGGGCAATTAATAAAATAAGCCACCGTGCACTTTCACTTGCATATCCAAAAATATCATCATATTAAATCATATTTACTGCAATATAAGCCAGAAAGACAAAGAGACCTTACAGATATTCACTCACCCTGTTAGTTTCCAGGACAACGGCCGGGTGCACAGTCAGATTGATCATGAAACGACGTGCGTCATAGATAATCTTTCATAAAATTAGTATTACACTCGTAAAAATACTGCAAAAGTATTCTACATACTCGTAAAGTAGCCTAATTGCAATTTGAAAAAGGCTTAGAAGCCTTTTATTTTTTGAGTTGGATTGAATTTCCTTTATATAAGAAATATTTGAAAGTTGGATGTGATAATACAAATAATAGAAATAATTCTTGATAAAATGTGGTCATCATTTATAATGAAGTAAATTTTTAATAATATATATATATATATATATATATATATATATATATGTGTATCAGTGTGTATCAGCCAAATGGAATAAATTCGATAATAATTAAATGAAAGGGTGTTCGAAAAAACGCTCGGACACGTCGATTGGGATTTTTAGTTGCGTATTTTCTTATTTTAAATACAATATCCTGTCAAATATTAAATTTTTGGATTCTTTAGAAAATTCCAGACATATTTCATGTACAATGTCCTATACCTATCTTCGACTGTTTCGGAAATATTAAATGTTTTCAAATCATCATCATCGTTACCAAATCAATGTCCGGCAGTACCTCAACCAAATATTCCCGAATCGGTGGATAGGTAGGCGAGGATCGATGGAATGGCCAGCACGATCCCCTGATCTAACGCCATTAGACTTCTTCTTATGGGGATATGTCAAGAGTATAGTATATAAAACTAAACCCCTCGACTTAGCTGACTTAAGAAGACGAATAATAGTAGCGATTAGATCGGTCACACCTGAGATGTTGAGCAACGTTAGAAAAAATTTTTATTTAAGATTAGGATGTTGTCAAGACGTTTGCGGCGAACATTTTGAACATCTCCTACAGTGATATTAATGTTTTTCTTGTTATTTTTTACATTATCAAAAATTTTTCAAATTAATCTGAAAACATTTAATATTTCCGAAACAGTCGAAGATAGGTATAGGACATTGTACATGAAATATGTCTGGTATTTTCTAAAGACTCCAAAAATTTAATATTTGACAGGGTGTTGCATTTAAAATAAGAAAGTTGGTATTGACCACTTTACATGACACACCCTGTATATAAACTTTTTATTTAAAAAAATACGCAACTAAAAATTCCAATCGACGTATCCGAGCGTTTTTCCGAACACCCTTCCATTTAATTATTATCGAATTTATTCCATTTGGCTGATGCACACTGTATACATGCTATTGTAAATTGTATCTTACAGGACACCTAGCAACAAACTACACTTAATTTTATAAATAATGTTCATACCGCCTCCTTCTTTGAAGCTCTTGTATATTATTATATCTCAACTTCTATTATGAAGGATTTTTTTTAGAAAGAAATAATGCCGAGGAAATTCATAAGTAACTTCGGAGTCATATGGAGGATATTATACTTGAAACAAGAAATACAATTAAATATCTGTTAAAAAAGTCACGGTTTATATTCGGTAATGAAAAATGAGCAAAATAGTTAAAAAATTGACAAAGTAATGTGAAAATCGCCGCTTAGTAATTTCAAAATACCTTTCTGAGTTTTGTAATGATACGAATTCACTTATTTATGGCTAAGAAAATCAGTTGCGTTAGTTGTAAGCTTCCGTTTACTATTTCAACATGTATTTCTAGTAAATATGCCAGAGTATATATATAATATCGGTGTTTCTAACCATGCGAATTAATGAAGTTTTTAAAAAAATATTTGTTTTTGAAACACGATGAGAATTTGACTATAAATTAATTTATGTAAAAAACATGACCTATGTTGCTTTCTTCAATCAGTATACTTAATTCCTCGAGCCGAATAAATAATTAATAAGTTTTTAATCATAGAAATTTTAAAAATCTACGTTAAATTTCTTCTACATCAATTTATATCGTAAAAAGTGTATCAAATAACAGATCCATACCCAAGTCTATTTACAATAAAGACAAAAAGTTCTGAGTAGGTCGCTGCTATTGAAGAATTTGCTAGACTGCAAAATAAGTTTGAGAGTTTTAACCACGGAAAGGTACATTTAATCAGTGATCAAACAGAATTTCAAAATCATTGAATTAGTTTTTGAATATCCATTTATAGAAAAAGAGGAAGGAAAAGATGTACATTTTTTAGTAAAAGACAACGAAGTATTTGCTAATATTAAAAGGTAAACAACTAGCATCAAACAAACAATAATAAAATTAATACTCTATTGTAAGTGCTTATTGACATTAGTCGATACCACATTGAGCATTTTAATTTTATCAGAATAACCTAACGCACAGAGACGTGCAATACATCATAGCAACTTTAAAAATCTTGTAAATATACATATATCCTATTATTAATATGTTTTATTCCGTTGATAAATACTTTGCTAATGCCAATTAAAAATTTTTTATTATATATTTTTACATATTTATATACATATAGTATAGGTGCACACATTTGTTTTCAGCTTGTTATAACTGCTTTTGTGTTCAATGGTTAGTAAAGCGCTATCATTGTCATTGGAAGACAAACTTGTACATAGATCGTTTACAAAAAGTAAAAATTATATTGGACTAGTGCTGGTACCTTGAGAAACCCTGAAAGTAGATACAAATACATTAAATGAGCTGTTATTATAGAAAATATAGTTGATTCTGTTGTTTGGGTACGGGCTCATATAAGACGAGGAGAAAACCAGAAGAAGAAATACGGTCAACCAAATTATTGCGAAAATAGCCAAATGTTTTAGATTATTTACGAATATTTTAAGGTATATGGATGGCATTTAATCATCTTTATTTTGCCCAAAAAATAAGAATATTAAAGACCGATATTCAAAAAATATACATATGTAGAAGGAATGAAACGAAGCTTCTAAAGGCCCCTTTAAACGATCAATATTATTGAGCAATATTAAAAATTGCGCAATAATATTGACCGTCTGGAAGAAATATTGACGGTTTGCACAATGATTGAGTGAAGTTTGAACAAAGTTGAAATATTATTGCACAATGTAAAAATATTGTTCCGTCTAGAATTGTTATTGCGCAATATTGGTTAGTTGCTTTTAGGACGTCTCCTTGTAAAGTGCGTAAATAAAAATAAGTACGTGATTAAATAATTAATTATGGCTAGTAAGAAAAAAGACAGTAAAAGCAATGAACGGGCATTTCTAATAGAATGTATACAGTTATATCGACAGTTACCAGCATTATGGAAAATAAAATCCAAAGAATATAGCGACAGACAGCAAAAGAACGAAGCATATAACATTCTCTTGGAGAAATACAAGGAACTGTATCCAAATGCAGACAAGGAAGAATTAAAAAACAAATTCAACTCCCTCAGAACGAACTATAGGAAGGAATTAAAAAAAATAAACGACAGCAAGAGGTCTGGCAAGGGCGCAGATGAAATATACGAACCAACCTTATGGTATTTCGATGAGTTAGGTTTCTTATACGACCAGGAAACTCCAACAGAATCAGTAAATACTATACAAGATGAGGAAATCGACAAGAACTCTGTTTCGGAAAATGTAAGTATTTCTTTATTGAATACAATAAATACATTTTAAAATGTACATAGGTAATGATAGATATGATATTTATTGTTTTTTCAAATTCGATCTTGCCATGAAACCTTTCCATCGGTGTTGAAGTATTCACAATAGTCGTCTCTTATTTTCTTTGCAACTTCTGATGAGTTTCTATTTCTTCCACGATGTAGATCGACAAGGTTCACGGTTGATCTCCAATTTCCGTCCACAATTTCGCCCGTTGCTAAATTTTCATTGTCAACAGCGCCTTCGGAAATATATTGGCATTTAGTATTCTTTCTCAAATAATTATGCAAATAGCAGCAAGGTAAAACAATAGTTCTAACTTTTTCAGGAGCCAGCATTATAGGCCTTTGAAAAATGCCAAATCGTGCACAAAGTATACCAAATGCATTTGCAACTATTCGACGTGCACGAGATAAGCGGTAATTAAAAATACGTTTCTCTGCGTTTAATGCAGATTGGCTATACGGCTTAATTAAGTTAGTACTCATAGCAAAGGCCTCATCTCCGACAAATACAAACGGAAGTATTTTTGAAGTTTCAGGTAATCTTTCAGGTTCCGGTAGATTCAAAGAATTGTCAGTTAGTAATTGCCCAAATTTTGAATTGCTTAGTACTCCTCCATCTGAAACTCGGCCGTTAGTTCCTACATCAACCATAATGAACTCGTAGTTTGCATTTACTACAGCCATCATTATAATACTAAAAGTACTTTTATAGTTGTAATAATACGACCCAGAATCCGCTGGTTTCTGTATCAGCACATGCTTGCCGTCTATTGCCCCCCAGACAATGGGGAAAATTCCATCGCTCCTCAAATCTATTTGCTTCTTGCTTCCACTCCTCTGGAGATTTTAGCAACTGAAAATTAGAAATTAATTAATAATATTATTATTATTTGTTTTTGTAATAATTGCAATGTGATAATTTATTTTTTAGGTTGAAGCTTTATCGGTTTCGACTCTTTCTGACATACAACAGTCTGTTCCCGGTGCATCGCATAGCAAGAAACGCAAAAAAACCAATCGCAGCGATGAACTTTTGGAATTGGCGTGTGAACGTTTGAAGAAAAAAGAGGATGATTATGACTTTATTGCTAAAACATGGGCTAGTGATTTAAAAAAGATGGATCCAATGCAACAACTTCTGGCAAGAAAAGCCATTAATGATATTTTCTTGGAGGGACAGTTGGGTACTCTCCATCGAAACTCCGTTAAAATCAATCATGAAGAAAGTAGTAGAGCATCTACACCGCATAGTGGTGCGGCTGTGGGCTATAGTAACCCACCCTCTGTTGGTTACAGTAATCAACATTATTTTAATATTACTCAGCCAGTGTTGCCAATGGAACCACAGGAAACTTCTTCATCCTCAGCTGCTACTTTTTATTCCAACTTTACCACATAGTTAGATTTTGTAACAATGCATAATAATTGTATTATTTTACTAATAAAATAAGTTTGAATTTAATTTTTGCTTACCTGTATAAAATTGTTGAGTGTTTTTATTATAGCTTTACAAGTCTCTATAACGATGCAGCTTATAGATTGTGGAGATATAGCACTACTGAATTTTAGGTCTTGAAATGTATTTCCCGTCGCTAAATACCGCAAGGTAATTGATAAGCGCTGACTTGCTGGTATAGCTTCCCGCATATTCGTATTCTTTTTTTCGATCAGTGGAGTAAGCAATGTGAGCAACTCGTAAAAAGTTGATGCATCCATCCGCAAATAATTCTTGTAATCACTTGGTTCACTAAATCTTAAGTCATTTAGAAGATTTTCATGAGTATAAATTGACCTTTTCCTGTACCATTCTTTTGTCCAGCGCCGTGTTTTCTTTTTCTTTAAAGCAAAAGAAAGTGCGATAGCTACGCAAGCAGTTTCAGCGTCAGTCAACATACCGTAAACAGCAAAAGAATTCGTACTACTAAATCATAATGCACGAAATATTGTGCAATATTATTGAATGATGTAGGGTAAAACGTATTGTACAATATTATTGAACTCGAAAAATATTGCTCAATAATATTGATCGTTTAAAGGGGCCTTAAGGTAAACAGTTAAATAAGGCTGTGTAAAGAGGAAGTTTGAAACATTGTAATGTATAATGAAACGTTAAACAAATGAATAAACAACAGGAAATAAAAAACAACTTTTAAATTAATATAGTTCTTAAAAAAGTGTAGATTTGGCAACATGGTGTAAAACCATCAACAAATCAATAGGAATGATATGACAAAATTCGAGTTTTATTTAGTGAAAATAATAATAATAATTAACGTAAATACTGAAACCGGGAGCCATTGGTTTGAAGACAAAGCTGTAGGCTTTATGGAATTGAATTTAGGACGCGTTACAACATACCTGGAACAATTTATTGTATTGTGGTGTTCATATTATTTATTGCTTCCTGTTCATTGCCCGCATTTACATTGCAAAATCCAAATACCATACATATATCAGCGTATTCGTTGAAAAAGTACATTACAAATTGTTTGGGATATTACAAAAATGATATAAGTAACGGAAGTCAAAATAATGAACGTTAAACACAAACGCCAACATTCGACAAATAATTATTTTTAAATTACAGACATTATTCTAGGCCACGGTTGCTGTATGTAATTTAACGTAAAAAAGCAGTTAAAGAAATGATTAATAAGGCAAAATATTGCCATACAACGACTAATTATACCAACGTAGTTTTGCATAATTTCATTTGACAAAATAAGAAATAAAGTTTTCCTTAGAAAGTTTCAAAAAATTCGAAATATTATTTGACGCGCATTTTCAACATTGATGGTCTCGTGTATCTCAATGACTGTGGCTGTTAGTTTGGCAGTGTGCTTTTATCTACCTGCTGAAGTAGAGGCTTGGAATAGGTCTCCTTGAAATTTAAAAAAACCGGACAAGAACAAGCACATCAATTAATCTTGCTGTACTTTCGATAATATTTTATCTATGATTTTTGCGAAGGAAGAAAATCTTTTTCTAGTTATATGTACATACATGTTTATATTATTGGAAAAATATGATTCAGAAAATAATTTCCAAAAAGCCATTAAATTTTTTGCTTCCATACTAATTGTTCACATGACTAGAATGACATGACAGAATAACAATTTTTGCTTATTAGTTATTAACAGCCGTAAGTTATGTTTATATTCATTTGTTTTCTTATTACATTTAATTAAAAATAAAAGATTTATATTTTTGCTTACATATAGCCTTTAATTTTTATTTGAAAATAGAAACGATTCATAATACGTGGGCAAGGTGAAAAGTTCTCGCCCTGACAATGAAAGACTGCGATTTAAATTTAAAAAATGATTTTATTTTTCTACATAATCTCCCTAGAGTTCAACACACTTGGTCCAGCGTTTTTCTCACATCAATATTCCTTCCCGGAAGTGAGAGTCTGGAAGGCTGTCAAAATATGCTTCTACGGTCCTTTCAACTTCTTCGTTGGATGTGAATCGCTTTCCAGAAACAAAGTTTTCAAATTTGGGAATAAATGGAAGACTGAGGGTGCCAAATCAGGAGAATAATTAGGATGGCCGAGCAAATCGTACCCCAAATCCCGCAATTTTCCCATCGCCAACGCACCCTTGCGTGCGGGTGCGTTGTCCTGATGAAAAATGATTTTTTTCTTCTTTAAACCAGGCTTCTTCTCGCGAATTTTGGCATGCAGCTGGCCAAGAAGGTTAGAGTAATATGCTCCTGTAATTATTCTGCCTTTTTCAAAGTAATCAATTAACAAGATTCCTTTTGCATCCCAAAACACTCTGGCCATGACTTTTCCGGCAAATGCGATCGACTTCGCTTTCTTTGGCGCTGAACCACGGGCTTCCACCCACTGCTTCGACTGCTGTTTCGTTTCTGACGTGTAGTGGTGGACTCATGTCTCATCCATGGTGACAAATCGCCGCACAAAATCGGTCGGATTCTTGTTAAATCGGTCCAAAGGATACTCCGAAAATCATTTGCGCATTTGCTTTCGATCGACATTCAGCAAATGTGGCACCCATCTTGCGCAGAGCTTTCTCATCTCTAATTCTTTGCGCAAAATGTTTCACCCCCTTTCTTCCGATATCCTCACAGCCTCAGCTATCTCACTCACTTTCACTCGCCTATCGTCCAACACAATATCATGTACTTTTTCGATGATTTCTGGTGTGGTTGCGGTTTTTGGGCGTCCTTCGCGTGGGTTATCTTCGAGGGACGTACGACCACGTTTAAATTCAGCTGCCTATTTTTTAACGGTTGACATCGAAGGAGCAGAGTCTCCGTACACTTTTGTCAACTTCGGATGAATTTCCATAGGGGTTAAACCATCCAAAACAAAGAATTTTATAACAGCACGATATTCAAGTTTATCCATTTAAAAAAATAACACGCACGACGTCTACTACAAAAATTCTTGCAAACAAACTACTTGAGAGAACAAGTTGAAAGTTTTCATATGAACTAAAGACACATACAGCCACGCAGGAAACATACATTTCAGTTAATTGTAACGCCATCTCTGTGTCAGGCCGAGAATATTTTCACTTTGCCCACGTATGTTCATAATGCATAAACATAAAGATTGTATGTATATTATAATATATAACAATTATTGGAATTTTTTGTAAATAGATAATTCTCTTTTAGGGGTTGGGCATAAATTAATCACATATACGTTAAATCAGGCACGTCCAAACTATTAGGAAGGTGAGTGACGCAAATTTCGAATTATCAAAAACGTGGAAGAATGCGAAACTAGAAGTTGTTAAAGGAGAACCAATCCGAATATTACTGTTGATTTCACTACTATATTCCTCAATTCAAGATGCAATTCCAATAGTAAACACAGCAGTTTCTGGAAAGCCAATGAGAATTCCACACAATTAAAATGTGAAAAATGTACGCAATAAGTTATTACTATTTTTGATTAATATACCTTTGGCCCTTAGATTCCTCTAAAAGTTTTCTTCAGACGCATTGAAAATGATAATCTGTTGTGTTTGACGTGTCATTGAAAGCAATTTTTAGATCATCGATACATTCACTATTTAAATTTATTTCCTTGTTGTGTGTAATCGAAGTGTTGAATATTTTTCTAATTAATCCGTCACTTATATATGGTAAAAAAATAAGAAAATTTACGAACTTTTATATCAAACATTTGATAATAGCAGTGTCGCTTCATCTAAAAATTTTAGCAAAACCTCTTGTATTATTGTTAATGGATAACTATAAATGTTTAAAGTATATAAATTTTAATTCCGCAACCCTATGAAATTTTCTTGATTCCCAACCATTCAGTTTTGGATTTATTTTTTAAGTTAGAATATGAATATGGTTAGAATTATTTGACTTTTAACTTGTTAAAAGCTTCACAAATTTGAATTTCAAAATCAACGTCAAAATTAAATTCAATCATATTACACTTCCATAATAGCAGTATATCAGTATATATCGCTCTTAATTGAATAATTATATAAGGACTGCCATATACACAATAGCATAATTAATTTCCCCAAAATATAATTTCTTCCTAATGCCCATTGTTGACATTAGTGCTATTACTGTGGAACCATAATATTAAATGTAAAATCAGCTTCCACGAAAAAAGTAGGCTATTGAAACAAAGGCATATGAATAAGGATAAAGACATGATAAATTGACCAAAATAAGATAATAAAACTTTATAGCTGAAAAATTATTACAATATGAAGCTTATTTTTTGCAATACAGTATAAAGAATAAATTCCCAAATCTGCGACAAATTCACATATTAGTTGCTGATCCGTTAAAAATATTTCTAACTTTTAAAAATAGGAACTAAATATTTAATACAAATTTAAAATCATTTGGCTTCCTTAACAGAATAAAATGAATGCTAGAAGAGGTTCGATTAAGATACTATTATAAAAAAGGCTAAGTAGAATATATTTTATTTGTATTTTTTAAATGTAAGAATATTCGAATAATAAAAAGTATTCATTATTTACATTTTTCTTTTAATTTAGTCCAACACTCAATTTTAATATACATATATTTATCATATTTTTAATTTTAAACGTGGACCTTGTTTATCAGTGATATACATACATACTTGCTAATGATAACAGCCTTCATCCTGAACCTAATGGAATCAAAATGTCGAGATATATTTAGAGACAAGATATGTCCGTGAAAATTTCATGTGATTGAACTACTTTGTTTTAATCAAGGCAGTAAGTCACTGATAAGTAGCTTCCTGTATTAAAGTCTATGAATGTACGAACCGACATATGCATGTATGTATATATGTGTTTATGTAAGTACATACATACATATGTATATATAATCTAAACACACATATGCATATAATATTATACATATATAGTTAATATTTTATATGCTTATTATCCAATATCCTTTCATTTCTTCATGTTCATCAAAACATAGTTCATGTTAAAATATAGCCGTGAATTTAAAGTTATTTATTTAAATATTTTATAGTTTCCGATCCTGATTTGTGTAAAAATTCACCTTTTTAATTGTATTTGCAAAGAAGTCAACTGTTGAAAATCGACCACGTTTTGAGGTGGATATCATATAAGTACATATAAAGAAATTGGAGTTTATGTGGAAAAGCCATGGGAGAATATTCCCTCTTACATAACAATCCTGTTCTTTCTTTATTTTCATAAAATAAAGTTTCCTTATATAAACAAAGGTTTATCTATCTACTTCTTTAAAAACTCTTGTTATTTATAGAATATATATTATATTTAAAATTGTAACAATGGTGTTGTTAGCTTCCATTCATATTATTTCTGTAATTCCAAGATTACTTATTATTCCAAATTTAGTAACTTAATTCAGCTTTTTAAGTACAGAAAATTAGAACAGGAACATCAAAATTTTGATTTTGTTACAGATATTATTATAATCAACTGTTGTTTGTAAAAGATCAATATATTTTCTACCTTGTCTTTTTCAAAGATTACGATATCATATATTTGGGTTTAAAAATTATACTTTCTACATCCAAAATTAATTTATAAAAACATTTTTTTGAATGAATAAAAGGAAATGTACATATCTACATTTATATTAAATAAATATGATATATATTTTGTGATGCATCAACTAGTTTCCCGTACTTAAAGTTAATAACGTACCGGCAAAGAAAATAATGTATGGTAAGGTCTATATATACATATAGTACATATGTTATCATGTTGAAAATTGATATATAAACGCACATTAAGTATTTGAATTTGTTCTGTTGCGAGGCCAAGTTAACTCCATTAAGAAATAAAGCGTTTTAAAATCTTCTACAAACAAAAGACTAGTCATACTTTTTTAGAGAATTTTTAATTTTAAACTAAAAAAATATTTAATTATTTTTTCATAATCGCGAAACAATCACATCACTTCTTGACAACTTTCTTAAATTAAGACTAAATTTGTATGTATCTACATTTTAAGAATGGTAATATTTATTTGAATAGATAAGGAAGTACCTATTGCTATTTGTCAACTAAATTTGAATACTGTTATACATAATATTTTCTAAGCTTACGTTTTTATTTAGACATACAAAGCTTTTTTCTGAATTTTTACTTAAAAAACATATTCATAAAATACTATAATAGTACTAAACTGTTAACATTATTACTTTATACTAAGATAACACTTACCATTATTATCATTCTCCGCATCTTTCAAAGGACCTGTTTCATTTGCCAACAAGTTATTGGAAGAAGCAATTACAAATCCATTTGGAATATCAGTCTTCCACGTCCATCTACATTCCCTTTCAAAGTTACATTCTGCACCTGGATGTACTTGTGGTTCGCGTCTTTCAGAATTGCTCAGTTCAATTAATTTTCTTAAATTATCTTGCCTTCTTTGACCAGTTTCCTTCATATTTATGCCTCCGATATGTGGTCCTGAACTTATAATTTTTGTAGCATTTATTTTTAAAAGTTTTTGCTTCAAATCTAGTTTTTTTTCATTTTCCGCTTGCTTCTCGAGTTTTAACTTTTTCCGTAAACTTGCTAAACTTTCAGGTTTCTGTGCTGCCCTAACAACTCGCGATTCAGCATGAGAATATTCGCTATCTATATCATAAGGTATAATTTGGTGCAAACTGTTTTCTTGGTGGTGTATAGTATTGCTATCTGTGAGGTGGTTATATTCAATAGTATTCGAGGTAACTTTGCTATTAGATGTGAACGCTAATTCAAAAATGTTACGGGTGCCTTTAGATATTTTCGATGTGTTTAAAAATAATTGTGGCAAGTGATGGCAGTTTCTGTCCCTCGACTTTATGCATTTCATACAAGATTTCGGTGTTTCGTTAGCACTTGATCCCAAATATTGTATTAAAAAGAGCAACACAATTAAAAATGTATTCCTTTTGTTAGCCATATTACGTACTTCACATAAATTTCTTCATTGTTACATATTGTACTTTATCGTGGAATGTTCTAATATTTTACTTATTATCTAATTATTTATAATGTAACTTTCCAATTATTAGAACATTCAATTAATTGTAATTTTTATCACTGTATATTATAACTGAATTATTTTTTATATTAATACGAGAGTTGATCCTTCTGTTCCGTCTGACATAATGGTCTGATGACAATTTTTAAATTTAGTTCATAGGTGTGAAGTATGGATAATTTATAATAGAATGTTTTGTATTTAATAATAATAGAGTTTGTAAAATAGAATGTGATGATTTACAATATATGTATTTATAAGTTCGTCAAAGCATGTCAGATTGTTACTGCTATACTACACTAGGTGTAATTCAGTAAACTAAGAAAATACATAACAACGTTTTAGTAGGCAAAATAAGTGGAAGATATTTGATTTAATGATTCAAAACATGTTTTATGTATTAAAGAAATTTCAGAAAATTTTACTTATAAAAAAACAGGAAGAATAAACGGATACTCTCATTGTTGATTTATAGATTCAGCAATATTAAAATAAAGTGTAAAAGCAAGTACAGAATTGGAAATGTATGTATAGTCATAAAATATGTAAGCACTTCACATAGTTGTGTCCAGATGTTTGAAACCAGGGAAGTACAGATCTGCCTTGATATTTGGCTGTGACCAGAGGGAGAACAACTTTTGTAGTGTATATAAATGTTTTCCCTTTCCACAGACATTTGCATTATTTTTTATTGGGTAGAAAGTATTAGAACTAACATGGAGCTATTGTGATAAAATATTTTCAAAAATGAAATACAAATTTCTACATTCTATTATCCATAATCTTTTGACAAATTGAACAAGCTATAAAAAAATGATTGTAAAATTGCACAAATTACTATGCCTGCCGTAAACAAGTTAGTTAGTTTTTGATTTCACCAAAGGGCTCAAATTATTTATTTTATAAGACCAAGGACAAAACATAAAGATGAGCTCTCGCAACATAATATACACTTTAAGTTATATACATTTATGTATTACACATGTGTTACTTAATTCGCCAAGGATTTGATTATTATTAAGACGGTATTTCTTATAAAAGTAGAGAAAAATAACATTTACCTATGTATTTATTGAAACCAAATTTATGATATTCTTCTTCAAAGTTACTTTAAATTTTAGATCTATGGTAAAAAGTGTTTGTAAAGTGCATAATGAATGTAAAATTAAAATAATGAAAACTAAACGAAGAAATGAAAAGGCTTTTCTTTAAAGGGACGGCCACTACTGTAATGATTTAGTTTATGTAATATATTTTTCATTGTTTAGTATAATCGCCATATTATACAATTATTATAATTCATATTATCATACAAAATATATCACATCCCGTTTAGCATAAACAATAATAAACAGTATCTGGTAGGAGACTAAGCACATCTGAAATTTCAATTAATATACAATAAACTTTGGCTGACAATGCTCCTTCGACAACCACAATTTACCGTTGCGTAAATTAACCTTAATGAACATCGAAGATAATGTGCAACCATGAGTGTTGAATAACCGAAGAATTTCAGATAAGAAAATAGTTATTTTGTTCATGCCAATTTTTTGGTCGACATTTTACAGATAGCATTGAGCCATTATTGAAGCTGTTTGGCAAGAATTAAGTTAGTTTTTTTCGAAGATTTGTTTTGGTCAAAAGATTTTCATTTGCGATTAAAGTAATGGCTATATTTGGAGTACGAAGAGAATAATTTTCGTAAACTATTTTGCGAGGGACCGTATTATGCCACTTTGCTAAATAAATTTAAGAAAGTAATTTCTAAGAAACGACTTGAATAGCCTGTAAAAACTTCAGCTTCAGCATGTCAACGTGCTTTCACATACCATTCAAATTGTTCGTGGAAATGGATGATTAACTTAGATTTCTGGTTACCAGACTTAGACCCAATTAACTTCTTCCTCGATCTTAAACTCTTTCTTGTTAACAAGAAATTTATTTCTATAAATATTTTAATCTGAACTTTTATAAGAACTAACCATTAATTTTCTTATAAACTATTAGAAGACTGCAGAGCAACACGAAGTAATTTTTAAAAAAGTTAAATAAATTATAATAGCTTTTGTATACTTGGAGTACATTTTTCACCAAATGCTTCGAAGTGCTCTATAAGGGCTAATTTTTAATGAAATTCTTTAGGCAGATATTCAGAATATCTCTGAATAAACTTCTTAACAGAAAAGTTTATAAAAATTCTTATTAAATTTTCATAAGGGTGTATGACTGTTACTCAAAAATAAATTCCTTGTCGGGCAACTCGTATTTATAATTCATTGAACTTAAATGTATGCGCAAAAAACAGTTCTTTCAAACACTGGGACCCTCAAAATTTCAAAGTACCCTAAGTAAGTATATAACTGAAATTATTTGGCATCAGCATGCATAAATATTCATACAAATAGTATAGAAATTCTCAAAAATTTATTCTACTAATCATGTGGCAACTAACCAGTAACAAGTTATTTAAAAAGAGCAAATATAATAAATAATTGCATAATACTATATTTCAAAGACTCAAATGTATGTACACACATATATCATTCCGCGTGGGTACCTTACCCGTAGTATTCATGCGTGGGAGAGATAAGGGGTGTTGGAATATATACATAATAGCAAAGTTTAGGCAAAGTTTCACAAATGTCAGTAAAACAAAATTGTTTGTTTAAGAATGTCTATAGAAACAGCTTCAATTTTTTTGCAACTTGAATATTCTGTCGTTTACCTGTTAATGTCAAAAGTCTAATAAATTTTAGACAACACAAATTCTTTGACCTTTGATGCAGAATTTTATAAAAATTTTAGTAATATTTTAGTTTATGCAGCGTACATTTTCGCAGAACTATTGACAGTGTATTAAGCAAGAAACATCATACTACGCAAACAGATATTAATCTTAGTATTCTAGCGATTAAGAAAATACTGTTAAACACAAAAAATCTGAAACATCAATATTTTATTTTCTTAAAATGAATTTATACCATTTACATTGATATAAGTTTATGTTTATTGCCATTTATAGCCATTTAAATTTAGATTACGTGTTGCATATTAACTGAAGTCAAGAAAAGGATTGCAATCGCAAGGAGGTAGTGTTCATGATGTAGCCAACAGCCTTAAATTTAAGAAAGGCCTATTTTGAATTTGAAGAGAAAGTATGAGCAAATAAATTCAGTTGGAAAACTAGAGATTCTAATCGTCTAAAAAGTTCAACTATGGAACAAGGCATTGCTCTGATCGTATATGTTATCCAACATCTAAGATTGAAGTTTCAGAAGAAACACAGTTTTCAGCATTAATTTTTACGGCAAGAGGACGGCAGAAAAAACATTTACTTCCAAATTAAGTTTTTGTAAAGATTTACCGCACAAAAATATAAAAATAATTTCGTTAACAATTAAGTTACGACACTGATAGCAATTATCTACCTGAAATATGAAACTACTATCTAACTTAGACCTTTTACGTAATTTTAGAAGAATCGTTATTTGATTGACGACGGTTCTCATTGCATGCCTGAAATCTTTAATACATATATTACATTTGTGAACTCTAAGTGAAGAGAATATAAAATTAAGATAGATTTCCAGTATTTAATATAAAAAATTAATATAGTTTATACATTTTCTAACAAAAGTCGGATGGTCGATTTGAGAAGTACGTTAGATGTGATGTCTAAAGTTTCAACCAATTGTGGAAGGTTATTTTACCTTAATGCTTTGAAATAGAACTGTCCTAATAATATTTATTTCCAAAAGTATCGTGCCAGTCTAATGAGAACCAATTCTGATAAATATACTATGTAACAAAAAAAAAACGAACACCAAGCAAAAGTATATATTTTTAAACTAGATTCTGTACAAATGCTACTGTGTTGAGAATAATAAATAATTAAATTTTAATTGCATAGTTTGTACCCATTATATTTAATAATGAGTTGCCGCTCCACGAATACGTTTTGCTATTTGCCCAATAATATTCTATTGATCCTGTGGAAGCTCATTTCAAGTAGCTTGTAGAGTATCATGTAACTATTGAAAGTTTATTGAAGGCTTAGGACATATACCATTCTTTCAACTTATCATATCTCAGACATGTTTTACGTGCGATAAGTCTGACAACGGCGCTGGCCAATTGAGAATATTAATGATGGCCTCTTGTATAAGTCGTAATGTAACAAATGCAACATGAGAACGGGCATTATTTTGCTGCTGGAATGTGGCGTTATTTAGTCTTTGGATACATGGTAAAGCGAATAGTTCCAGAACTTCGTAAGTATAGCTTTGAGCATTTAAATAGCCTCGAAGGTATACTAAAAGAGCCCTACTTTCTATGCTAATTTCATTCTAAACCATCACGCCTCTAGTAAATATAGTTTCACATTCTACGGAAAAATTAAAAAACTGGCTTTCTCATCTAAGACATCGGACTCGCCTATAACCATCACGGGCCCGTAAACAAAAACGCGATTTGTCTGATATTATTCCACTCTTTATCTCAATCTGCCCGTATATTACACCATTCTAATCTAAGGACACGATGCCAACCCAAATAAACGAATAGAGACATATACGGAACGCATTGTTATTCTATGGCATACATACGAGTATATCTGCCATCTATCCTATCTTCCCGTTTGGTGGTTTTTCTAGGATATCCAAAGCCTCTGCTACGACATTGCCTAGTTTCTCGAGCTTAATTTCTCCAAGAACGAATAACCACAGTAATATTTCTTTGCATCCACCTACTAATTAAATTTCAAGAAATGGCATAAAGATTTATTGCATGCTTAAATACATGCTTTTACTGAGTAATTCTCTTTTTTTAAGTACTGATGTTCTAAGTTTATTACATATTTCTATATGAACATTTGTATACTCGCGTTAATAAGAACATTATGATGTAAAGATAGTAGACCAGAAGTGAATATGCTTTATACTCAATTTTGTTTAAATTATTAATAATAACTCTCCAGCCAAAAACAAACACTCTTGCCTTTTCAGCGAGAAAATTCTAATTCGTATGTTAAAGTTGGAGGCCTGACTACGAAGTATGTGTGAGATCAGTGATACTTAATTTGAAGACCTTAAATAAGAACAGATATCAAATAATAAATAAATACAAAAAAGAAAAAATAGTTTTTTGACTAGTGTTTTTGAAAGAAAACAAGTATAATTAAATTATTGTTCTTTGTTTTATTACTGTTTAAATATTATGTATAGCGGTAATTTTAAATTTATATTTTGTCAATTGCAATATCTTACGCGTGTTTTGTATTAAAACATAATCTAAACACAGAATTAAAAATTAATTAAAATATATTCTTAAAGGAAAATATTCTTTCAATTAAATGTTATTTTCTTTCGATGAATTTCGAATCTAATATAAATTGAATTGGTACTAAAAGAAAACAAGAAATTAATGGATTATTTAAAGCTTGCTCTATAATAATTACTAGGTACAATATACTATAAACATATAAGCAGTGGCAGTCCCTATAATTTAATGAGCCTGTGACAGGTACTTATCACTAAAAATGAATGACATTATGAATTTTATAATTCCATTAAATATGAGCTTACTACGATCGTAGTATACGTGTCAAATGAATTCCCAAAGAGTAGATCTAATTTTGGAAAATTCACTTGGATTTGTTCCAAACATTTACATCAAATATAAAATAGGAAAATGTTTTTGTTTATATATACGAATGTTATTAAGAATTTATACCTGTTAATATTAATTTACATTTATAATCAAGTTGTAAACAAAAACAAAATCAATATCTTAAATATTAACGTTGGAATAAGTAACACTATTGTGATTGCTTGACGTTTAAAAGCACATTGTTTTAAATGAAACTTAAATTTATACTAAAATTTAATACATCACCGTCATTAAACAGAATATGCCACTACCGGCTTTATTTCTTGTTATTCTATTATGCACTAATATATTACCATACGAACAATTCTACACAGGTTCTTTTTATAAAAATACGTAAATGGAAATGTCTGCGCTGTGCGTATACCTTCGCATAATACATATTTAAATACGCTCAACATTCACTACACTACTTCACTTGCTCATTAATTTTAAAATTACAATCAGATATATAAAAATATCTTGGGACAACCTAAGTCTGCGTCTTCTCGATCACGAAATTTAGTAAGAGAGGTTTCTATACATTGCTATAGGAAAGACAAAGATGTTCGACTTTATCGATTTTTACCCGCGAACGGCAATAGGTTGAATAGTTATATAGGCGGTGAGATGAAATGATACTTAGGCCATCTACTGGGATGCTGCAAATCTAAATAATAACGGTGTCGTTCACTGTAAGAACACATGTATATTACAACATGCGCTTAAGTAAATGCGATCTCTATTTAGTGTTAAGATTAAAATTGCAAACAAATGTCATTTAATAACAAAGAGCTATAAATGACGTTTAAATAGGCAGAACATACATAACTTGTAAGATAAAATTCTGAAAATTAGGAGGCAACCTCACGCATATAAAAAATGGAAAATATATAACATATTAAATGTAGTGTCAATTGGAATATATGTACATGTTTTGTTGAATTATTCTATTTATTTAATTTGAGTCGATATACGATGCGATCAAAAATGACTTTTATAAATGTTTTGTCTCCAACATTGTTTTATTCTATCACAACAAAGAGATCTTCAAACCTTTTATATCAATAAACGGTATACAAATAATACACCTTAAAAAAGAAAAATAAGCAAGAAGTTGTAACATTTAATTACTAATTGTTCAGTAATTCACGTTCAGGTTCAGTAATTTTTCATCGTACTTTCCAAGTAAATATTATTTTATGCGGCATCTGTTTGCGACGCAATTGGCAACAGAAAATTTAGATTGGCATTAATATAAGATTGGCTTTAATATTTACTTCTAATGTTTCTCATTGGTAAGTATAATCTACAATAGCTACTTAAATTTGACACATGCACGAAAAAGTGTCATAGATGTATGCAGAGTAAAATATTCTAATCTGGATATTTTTGTGCTGCCAATTACAAACATGAAGGCATATTATTCGTATCTTAGGTATTTACTTTAAATATCAAAATATGTTGTGTTCGACTTAACAAAATGCATTCAATGTAAAATTTATTTGAAAATTTTCACTAAATACTGTTTCGATATACTTCGTCCTTTATTTTCTTTATATATTTTTATACATCTTTTGATGGGCATATTCATTATTACTTTATTTATTTTTCTGGTCCATTTTATAGTGCTTTCCTTAGGGTCTAGTACGAATTAATTTTTATCGTGATTCTTCTTCTGCAAAATATTATTAATACTTGAAACTAGATTTAAATTCTTTCAATACATGTGGTAACGGATAAACCGCTCCAGATTATTTTATTTATTTTTTATCCTCAGTATCCTATAAAAGAAAAATAATTTAATTAAAGTAACACAAAAAAATGAACCATATATCAATGACGCTAAAGAAACACCAAAATAAATGTTATTAATACCTGAAAGTAATCTTATAATTTAGTATCCTTTTTATGAATTCTAGTTGAGCTATTCTGTAAATTAGTCACTATTACATTCGAAGAAATTTCTCGAATTAGAAATCTATAGATAGAAATATTTGAACACTACATGAAATTAATCTACGTTCACTTTTTTTCCCTTTTCGTACACTTCGCTTTTATAAGATATTTTTCAATTGTAAGCCACACATTTAGACCGAATTCGACAAATCCTCTTCAGAGTATCACATATTTGTGAAAAATAAATTGGTTATAACGGAAGAGTATCACGTAAAAGACCATTAAGCGTCGTTAATACGAAGGTAGTTTGACAAGTAATGATAATGGAAAAGAAAAACGAATTTTTTAAATACAAAATAATTTTAATTTTTCAATATATTTTCCTAAAAGAGCAATACATTTATTCCAACGGTGCTCCAATGCCCTTATGCCATCTCTAAAATGCGATTCCGGAAGGCTTGCAAAATAATCATTTACGAAGATGATAAACTCGTCGTTAGACGAAAATTTCTTTCCACCTAGTGCTGTTTTCAATTTTGGAAGAAGGTGGAAGAAGCTAGATCCGGCGAATAAGGCGCATGCGGTACTAATCGGAAATTCACTCTTTTTCTTTGCCATTCCTGGCCGTTTAGCACGAATCTCAACATTTAATTTTTGTAGAAGTTCTGCATAATATTGTCCGTTTATTGTGGCACCTTTCTGGAGGTAATCAATGAGCAAAATGCCCTATGAATCCCCAAAAAATTCATGTCATCATCTTGTTTGCCGATAAATTAGTTTTCGCTTTCTTTGGAGGTGCAGAACCACGTTCTAACCATTGTTTCGACTGTTGTTTAGTTTCGGGTGTACTGTAGTGTATCCAAGTTTCATCGCAAATAACAAATCGCCCACAAAAATCAACCGGATTCCGCTTATAGAGGTCCAAACACTCATTGGAAATGCGCAAACGAGTGAATTTTTGATCAGTCGTAAGCAATCGCGGCACCCATCTTGCCGAAAGCTTGGAAAGGTCCAATTCTTTTGTTAAAATGTAATGTACGCGTTCTGTTGTTGTTACCATGTCTGTTATCTCTCTCACTTTGAGTCGTCTTGCGTAATAATATTATGGATTTTTATAATCATTTCCTTAGAAGTCCTTCATCAACACAGCTTGTTCTACCACGTTTAAATTCATTTACCCATCTACTTATTGTGGCGGATGATGGAGCAGATTCACCTAACGTTTCTCGTAACTTATGTTTTATTTCGGTAGCTTTCATTCCCTTAATTACGAACAAAACCACGTGTTGCTTTTTCCATTTTAACAAAACGGCGCATTGCTTCTTCTACTATCAGCTGACTAATAAACTAATCAACCGATTTATCTAAATATCGGAATGCAAACATATAAATAGCCAACCTAAATAACAGTACATTTGTTTTACCAATTAGAGCGCCACCTATGTGTCGTTCTCACTACTTGTCAAACTATCCTCGTAGTTTCGCATTCTAAAACACAAAGCACATAGGCAATGGCTAACGACGCTAGTAAATGTTTTACGTGGTACTTTTCCTTTATATACGATTTTTCTTCAAATTGTTTTTATATTCTCTTAATGTACTTTCTTTCCTGCATCAAAATCTACGACAATCTTCAGTGCACTTATCCGGGAATTTTAATTCATTGCAACAGTTCTCTGATCACGCTAATTTATAATTCTTTAACCCCTTTTTCTGGGTACAATTTCAACAGTTTAGGATATTTTTTAATCTGCACTGCAGAACACGCTCTTTCGATCATATTGACTATTTGGTCTAAGGATTTTTTGTCTTTGTGTAGTATTAGGTATAACTGACGCGTATTATCAGACACGTGTTTACTTTTACAAGTAATCTTTCTAAATGCATCAAATACTTAGCTTTCACAAATACCTGATATTATGAGAGAATTTTCCAAATTCATTCTAAATTTATGGCTTTCAATTGAGAAATATCTTATAAATACGAAAACTTTTGCGACATTCGACTCAGCAAATTCTTTTGTAGTTGTAAATAATAACAGTTTTCATATTGTTATTAGAGATTTTTAGAGTTTTTTTATCGTTTTTAAATAAAAGTAAATATGCTATATCATAACATAGCATGTTCATATTTGATGATATTCAACATTCACGGGGCGTACGAAAACTTTCGTAACTGACTGTAGATATGTATTGTAGTTATAATTTGCACATAAAGTAATCGAAAATTAATATACTGACAAATTTATTGCTACAAATTAATAATTAGAGCATACGATCAAAAATATGTTTGTGAGGTATATTTATTTAAAAAAACTACGTACATGCAAAGCTAGAGTAACTTAAAGGAAAGATTTCGAAGAAACTGCTTTATGATAAATTATGTAGGACTTCCGTGAGATAAATGATCATGATGTCAAAATTTAAAAACAAATTGAAAGATTAGCTAGAATGGCATGGTGGACTGTTAGCGGAACATTAACGAACACAGTTAGTATATTTATTTTTTATAATGTATCTGTTTATTAATTTAAATATTTCTTATTTATGCCGTTAATTTGTATTTATGTATATGCGTTTTTATATTCGCGGAATGAGCGGGTTATAGAGGGGTGAGTAGGCGCATTGGGGGCGTGGCCTGTGCAGCGACTCATGATTAGTATAAATACGAAGTTTCATTGTTATTAGACAGTTAGTCTTTGAGCTATCGTCAACCAAGTAACATAATCAGGAGTGAAAAGTGAAATATGGAAAAAATCGAATATCGTGCCGTTATAAAGTTCCTTACCAGGCAAGGAAAATCAGTCGCGACCATAATGAATGAGATGTCATTGGTTTACGGCGACTCTTGTCCAGGAAAAACCATGGTGTACAAGTGGCATAGTTTATTTAAACAAGGAAGGGAATCCCTTGAAGACGACCCGAGGCCGGGCAGGAGCATTGAGGTGACCACGCCAGCACTTATCCAAAAAGTTGAATAAATTGTACTCGATGATGCTCGACTAAACAAGAAACAACTCGCAGAAATGGTTGGAGTATCCGATACAACAATTTTTAAAATCCTACACGATCATCTCGGCATGTCTAAGGTCAGCGCAAGATGGGTGCCGAGAATGTTCACGCCGCCGCAAAAACAACAGCGCGTAGAGTGTTCGCGTGCATTTTTGGACCTCTGTAATGAAGACAAGGATGGTGTATTGAGTGGAATTGTTACTGGAGACGAAACTTGGGTTCATCATTATGAACCTGAGTCCAAACAAGACTCCATGCAGCGGCATAAAAAGGGCACAGCACCTCCCAAGAAATTTAAAGTGTCACAATCAGCTGGGAAACTCATGGCAACGGTATTTTGGGACTCGGAAGGAATATTGTTGATTGATTATAAAGATAAAGGTGTTTCTATAACCGGAGAATATTACGCTTCAATATTAGAGCGACTAAAAGAAGCCATTAAAGAGAAGAGACGGGGAAAATTGACAAAAGGTGTTCTGCTTTTGCACGACAACGCGCCCGTCCACAAGAGCCGCGTTGCGTTAGCTGCCCTGCATAAGGTGGGCTTCGAAATTGTGAATCACCCACCCTACAGCCCAGACCTGGCCCCGAGTGATTATTACCTGTTTCCGAAAATGAAAAAAGAGCTGCGGGGTAAAAAATTTACTGCCGATGATGAAGTCAAGGAGGCAGTTTCGGCGTATTTTGCAGATAAAGAGAAATCATTTTTTTATGAGGGTATAAATAAATTAATTGAAAGATGTGAAAAATGTATCCGTCTTGCAGGTGAATATATTGAAAAAGAAAAATAATTTGGTTTTTTATTTCCACTCCTTGTCCCCCATTCCGCGAATATAAAAACGCTCCCTCGTATGTACTTTTATGTTTTTTACTATAAATAAAAATGCTTGACATAAATATAATTTTTGATAGAAATCCCTAATTACAAATTTTTAGCATATGCTCGATTACTTTATGTGCTAGTTAAATTTCAATTTATTCTATGCCACTGATCGAATTTATCTCACATCTGAATGTGCCGTTCACTGCAGGGTTAAAACGGCTGGTCTGTACTCTATCGAGTGAATTAAATAAATAAAAATGCTTGAATGTGACGTATGTAGATACAATTTGGGGGATTTTGGTTGTCTATTTGGTTCTTCGCTCTTAAATTAATTCAATTTTACATTGATATATCATATCAAGGGTTTTTTCATGATTGCTTTGTACTCATTTACATTTAATTACAAATTCTTTTAATATTTTATTATTTTTTATAAACTCTGTCTAAGTAATAACTGGTATTTCATATAGGCTATACCTTGTCTCAAAATAAGGAGTGATTCAAATATTGTACCCAAATAGTATATATTTTTAAGAGATTTCATTGGTTCTTGAACAAGCAAGTTTAATATGGATAAATAATGCCAGATTCGCCATTTTTCATAGCCCGTAAACATTTTAATTACATTTTTGCATTGTTTTACTATATTTCTCTGTATTATTTAATAAAATCTGTACTTTTAAGTACAAAAATAAAATGAGTGATCACCAAGGTTCTGGCAAACAGTTAGTATCACCACTGGGACATCTGACGCATGAAGAAAAACGAAACACTTTTGAATATATATAAAATGTTAACGCTGCAAACTTCACCAATGAGAACGACAGCAATTGTAAAGAACAGCTGTGAAACGCTAAGTTGTAGGTATTACTTCTATAACTATATATTGTAAGGAATGTATTGTAGGGCTGGCCAAATTAACTGTATATCAAGTTATCTAAGAATATAAACAGGCAGGTAAAGTCAGTCCTCTTAAAGAACGAATTGGCAGGCATTCAAGGCTTCTAGAATTTGATGAATCTGTCAAAAGTACTGTACGGCAGATGGTGCATGATTTCTTTTTTAAAAACGAACTTCCAATACTTAATAAAATATTGGGAGAAATAACTAGAGATGAGTCCATACCAAAAATGAGTCGAACGACTCTACACAGAATCTTGAAACTCATTAATTTCAAGTAAGTGTTAATGAAAAATTGTTCACGTTATAACATATTCATATTTAATCTATATTTCAGATATGTAAAGCGTAACAAGAAGAATATGCTAATAGAAAAGGATGAAGTTATCTGGTGGAGAAGAAAATATCTGACAACAATAAAACATTACAGAGGTGAGGGTCGCCCAATATTTTACCTAGACGAAACATGGTTAAATGAGTGACACATAAAGGAAAAAGTTTGGATTGATGCAAGTATAGCAAGTGCACGACAAGCTTTTGTTGAAGGATTATCCACAGGATTAAAAAGCCTTAGTGGTAAAGGCCGGCGATTAATAATACTCCACGTAGGATCTGAATTTGAATTTGTGGAGGATAAACTGTTGCTTTTTGAATGTAAAAAAATAGCTGATTACCATGACTAAATGAATGGTATTATTTTTGCGGAATGGTTTGAACAAGTATTGCCTAGGTTACCAGATAAAGCTGTTATCATAATGAATAATGCATCATATCATTCACGCAGAGTGGAAAGTCTTCCAACTTCTTCATAGAGAAAAGCTGCAATCCAAGACTGGTTACGTTCCAAAAATGTTGAATATAATGCAGAAATGTTACGTGCTGAATTATTATATTTGGTACGTCAGCTACTGAAAATAAAACTGTATTGAGGTTATCACCATATCATTGTGAACTCAATTCAATTGAAATGATTTAGGCACAAATAAAAAGTGAAGTTGCTTCAAAAAATACTACATTCAGAATGTACATGAACTTTTGATGAAAGCAATTACAAATGTTACAATGGATAATTGGAAAAATTGTATCAACCATGTGATTAAAGTAGAAAAAAGAATGTGGGACTTATATGGGTTAATGGATGATATTGTGGAACTATTTATTATTTGTGTTGGAAACTGACAGTGAAAGTAATTTATTGTCAAGCACAAGTGAATCTGATTAGTTGTACTGATAATGTTTCTATATTTATAATCTTTGTTGTATTTTTGATGGAATTTTATAATAAATTGTAGCAGTAGTTTACATTTTACCTTGAATATCACAAACAAATTTGGTATGAATATCAATAACACAGGCCAACCATAAAAAACCTTTTTTTTTTTATAAGTTTGGCTCCCCTTTATGGTTTTTGACGTGCTGAATCCGAAAATGAACTTTAAAATACCATAAGACGTAAAGTTTCCTCGCATGTTTACGTTATTTATGCATTGTAAGTGTATAATAATACCTTGGTCTCTATACCTAATTAATAGTAAATGCTCTAACTGCACTTTTGAGCATCTGCGTGACTAATACAAAGAAGATCACGAAGGCATATGCTTTCTAATCTGGGATTCATAAGTCATTCTGCTTAATAGGGTAATTTGAGATCCTTATCATTGCAATAGTCGTTCATATTATCGTGGTTTTTATTTAGTTCACATTTGCAATTAGTTGCGTTCACATCGCGTTCAGTGAAATGGCAAGCCGTTGTTGTGCCAACAGCCCTTACAATTTTTGTTATATTCGTGGCGAGTTTGTGATCATGAAGCATCAAAGGAGCACAACAGATTTCGTGAAAAAGGTTTACTTTGCCTACTTTGGAGTGAAGCTTGGAGACCAGCAAAGTCAAAGTGGTCATGTGGGAAAAAACATGGTTTAGATTCGGAGTTCCCATGATATGGAGGGAACAAACAAATCATTCCGATGACTGCTACTTTTGCAGCATCGATGCCAGTGGCTACAATTCTAAGAATAAAAAAGTTATTTCATATCCGAATCTTCCATTAACATTGCGTCCAGTTCCTCATGATGAACATATTCCTGTACCAGACCCACCCGAAACATTACAAGGTCTTTCCATGACTAGTAGCGAATCTGAGTGCGAGGTACCTAATGCTGAGTCTGACTGTGAGTTTGAAAGCGTGAAACCTCGGTTGTTTGAACAACACGAACTAGATGACCTAGTGAGAGATTTACGTTTAACTAAAGAGAAAATAGAACTTCTGGATTCCAGGTTGCGAGAAAAGAATTTGTTGACTCCAGGAACATCCTATCGTGGGTACCGAACAAGGGAACAAAAATTTGCTCCTTATTTTGAACAAGAAGATAACTTAGTGTTCTGTTGTAACATACCCGGGTTAGTAGAAGCATTCGGGCAATGGCAACAGATACGCTTCATTGCCTGTGGGGCATTCGGTTGTTCTCAAAGAAACTTATGAAAATCTGCAGCTTGTGTTACAGAAAATTAAATACTCAGAGCATGAGTGGACGGTTTGTGGTGACTTGAAGGTGTCTGGGATGTTACTCGGACAGCAAAGTGGATTCACAAAATATCCTTGTTTTATGTACGAATGGGATAGTAGGGTACGTGAACAGCACTGGACAAGAATAGCATGACCTTCAAGAGAGCATTTAGAACTTGGGAGCAAGAACGTTCTGTGTATGAGTTTGGTGAACCCAATTTAAATTTTAAAAAATACCTGTACGAAAACAAACACCGCTGAGAACCAAGATGTACACTGTTGGTTCTCAGCGGTGTAGATCGCGTACGGAATTTGTTTTCGTACAGGTATTTTTCGCCGTGTTTTACCAGGTGCGACACTTTGCAATTGTCTGCTGATGATGACAACTTAGTTGTCGAAATGCGTATACAGAATTACAAAAGTTAATATGGAAAGGGGTTATATACCAACCTTAGTGATTTAGATTAATAAGTAAGAAACTGATTATACTCTGATAATAAATTACGTACCTTTAAATCTTAACTATATATTTTAATACTATCATACCCAACAAAAGGTAAAGATTGCTAAAAATTGGTACGTGGTAAAAAAAAACTAATTGAAAATTTGGATTCAGCACACCAAAATACATAAGAAACAGGTTGAACTTTGAAAAAAGTTTTTAAAAAATATTTATTGGTTGGCCTGTGTAATTTATGACTTACAAATATATATATATATATATATATATATATATATATATATATATATATATACATTATTTTTCTACTGAAAAGAAAATATGATGCAATATTTATTTTAATAATATTTAATCTTAATTTTGGATAGGTTGTACATATTAATCCAAAAAGTAACGTTTGTACAATCATACTTCCATTAAAACGAATTTCTTTTCATTTATTTTTATATAATAAAGAAACAGATTAATATTGTTGACAAACTACTACATTCACAACTGTTTATATTTCATTTTTATGGTAAGTTATATTTTTAAGCGTTTCGTGTTTTAGCGAGATATTTGAATTATTCCTTACTCTGAGACAAGGTGTAATGTATTATACAGATATTAGTGTTGGTGTTTGATTATTTACAAGTTGAAATGTTATACATGCATGCTTAAACAATAGAGGTTAGGTAACTTAAAATCCTCAATACTTTATTGAAAGAGAATTGCATTAATCAAAAAAGGTTAATAAACCCTTTCACACGCTGTATTATTTGTGACACACAAATTTCATATATCCAATAATTACTCCTACTCCTAGTGTACCGCAGGGAAGCAATTTAGACCCACTTCTGTTTTTGATTTTCATTAATAACTTACTTCTGTGATAATCTGCAGCGACAACATAATTTATATTTAAAAATTAATACCATTTTGCAACGATAATTATCTTGATTTAAATATATCTAAATGCAATATAATTACTTGTACCCCAAGTACAACTGTTATGTATAATTATAACATTAGTAACATTATCATTGTTTAATAATATAGTTGCCTTTCTACATTACTCACTCTAATGTACTTTCGAGTTCAATGTCATAAGGTTAGATTGGATTATTAGGCGTTATAATAATGTAACGTTCAAACCGTTATAAACTGACGTAAAATTGATGTTTGAGGGAACTACTGATGCATATTATTTAATATTTTTCAGGTATACCGTATACGGACAAAAGAATATGGACACGTATGTTTTACAAATAAATCTTAAAAAAATAAAATATATTCCTAAGATACAACAGAAACGCAATGATCTAATATTTGGTGATAACTGCTCGAGTTTTCCATAATATGCTCACACGTTTAGAATCGCTATGAATTTCTCTCAAAATTCTTTGCAATTCTTCATTGAGTTGAGTCAAGAGTTGATTTCTTTAACTCGCGTTCATTTTGGTCCTAGACTGTTCATTTAGGTTCATATACTTGCGTTCTGAGAAAGCCAGAGAAAACGCTGTAATTCATTTCGCTTTTTCTTCTCCTTGCAAAATATTTTGTTGAAGTCCAGAATTTTTTATTGGTAGATAGTCAACAGATGTATTTTAAATGAGCCGATGTATTTATGGGAGTTATGCCTTTCTGTAATTATTACAATATCGTTTTTGGTTGCATATATAGTGCACGATATTTATCTTTTAGTCTCCGCTCAACTTATTGCCGTCTTCTTAAACCTGCCTGGGATACATCCGTCAAGATGTCAGAACGCCAAATGTCTAACGAGCGATCTCTTATTGTTGGCGCTTGCTTTATAGTAATTGTGTAAGTAATGGTTTCTTAACTGCTAGTCTTGTATAGTAGTATTCTTTATGGAGCAGTCTTCTCACACTATCTTTATTAATACTTCGCGATCACAGCAAGTGATGATCTCTTCGAGTTTAATGGGCAATTTTCCATTTCATTTCACAAATTTGCAAATAAATTAACGTATAGAGTTTCTACTTGTAACAACAAAATTTCATATTAAATCCTTATACCTTAAAAATTAAACGAATATCTGCACGAATGAGTACAAGTCCGAGTTTTAGAAAAACCGGGAAAAATGTATACGAATATATATATATATATATATATATATATATATATATATATGAGTGTTTTTTAAGCTGCATGAGAACTATCGATATCGATGACTATAGTTTGACAGCTGATAACGTCAAACTGTGTTGACATTTCTGTTCAGTAAGGTTTGGCAAAGCATCATGAATCGTTTAACGCCAGAACAACGCTTCTAAATTGTGAAAATTTACTTTGAAAAAAATAAATCTGTTCGCGAAGTTCATAGAGCACTTCGTCCATTTTACGGTCAACATAATCGGCCTAGTGAGCAAGCAATTCGTGCAGTTATTGATCGTTTTCGCACTAATTTTACTCTTCTCGATTCAAAACCATCAACAAGACAAAGAAAAGTCAGTACCGAAGAGAATATTGCTGCTGTAGCGTGAAGTATTGAAGAAGACGCCGAAATGTTGATTCGTCGTCATTTTCAACTTGTTGGCTTTTGTCCTTCGACTACGTGGAAAATTTCACGTAAGGATCTTGGCTTACGTGCCTTTAAAATACAGTTCGTGCAAGAATTGAAGCCGAACGACCATCGTTTGCATCACATTTTTGCTGATTGGGCTTATTTGAAACTGGCCGAATATGAGCATTTTTATCAAAGAATTGTGTTTAGTGATGAAGTTCATTTCTGGTTAAATGGCTACGTCAATAAGCAGAATTGCCGAAGACAATGCGAAGACAACCCTCAAGCCGTTAACGAATCACCATTATATCCATTAAAATTGACTGTTTGGTGCGGTTTACACGCTGGCGGCATCATCGGTCCTTATTTCTTTCGACATGAGGAAGGAGCTGCCGTTACGGTGAATGGCGAAAGCTATCGAGCCATGTTGACTGAATTTTTGTTGCCG
This sequence comes from Dermolepida albohirtum, assembly GCA_031893035.1. Classification (NCBI taxonomy): domain Eukaryota; kingdom Metazoa; phylum Arthropoda; class Insecta; order Coleoptera; family Scarabaeidae; genus Dermolepida; species Dermolepida albohirtum. Next base: position 41,950 of record JAVIWB010000800.1, on the reverse strand, counting down.
AAAATTAATCAGCTAAACATCGACGACATTTGGTTCCAACAAGACAACTTGCCATACAGCGCGCTTAACAATCGATTTATTGCTAAATCAATTTGGTGACAACTTTATTTCCAGAAGTGATTCTGTTCACTGGCCTCTTCGTTCGTGCGATTTAACGCCTCTGGATTACTTTTTATGGGGCTATGTTGAGTTATTGGTTTATGCCGATAAACCAGCAACTCTCGAAGCATTGAAAGCCAATATTCAAGCCACCATTGACGCCATACGGCCAGATTTATTGGAAAAAGTAGTCAAAAATTGGACTGATCGAATGGACCATGTAACTCGTAGCCGCAGTGTACGTATGTCGGAAATCATATTTAAAAAATAAATTCCATGAAATTATCTATCAGATTGCAATAAAAAAATTTCATTCCAACAATATTTCTGTCTTGTATTACCATTTTAAGTTCTCGAGCTCTTAAGAAGCACCCTATATATGTATATATTCGTATACATTTTTCCCGGTTATATATATATGAATTATGATGAGAAATTATTAGCGATGTTTTAAAAAGTTTATATTCTCAAATTTACCAAGTTTATAAAAATCGTGTTTAATGAATAATACACTATTGTATGTATATATGCTAGATATATATTCTATAATGAGATCTGTCGCGGGCATGGGTATCGGCAAAACTCAGTAGATATGTTGACTATTTATGCACATATTTCAAAGAAGCAAGATTCCTTTCTTTAATTAAATTTCCCTTTATAAAAAAATATGTTCTATTAAATTTTAATTCACTTCAGTACATTATACTAAATTATTAAGCACTCAAATACCTCTTACTTGTGATTTCACTATAACTGTCTTTGTTTTTATTCTTTGATGAATACTTCTGTTAATTAGCAAAGTGATAAATAAAGTTTATAGTAATAAAAATTGTAATTAAATTTCAAACTAATTTCCTGGCTCCATTTAGATAGTCAACTAAATAAAATCAAACTGATTCTTGAAACTATGCAATATATTCATATCAATTATATAAATAAATAAATTGTTATATGCACAATTTATCTTGTATTCATATTTTGCGAACATCGCTGAACATTGTGGAATTTCAAAATTTAAGGAATAATTGTTCGACCAATTCTCATTTTATTATTCTTTGTTACTCTTATCACCCTCTCGCATCTGGCAGCTTAAGTTTATAATCAATACTACTGAAGGGTTATAGGTCTCTCCGATGTTTTAATTGTCATTTTAATAGTCGGGTTTGTCTTATTATTGTCATAATATTTATTTGAAGTTATTCCCAGTATTTTGTAATTGGCAATCAATTACAAAATACTGGAAATAATAATGAGTCGGTAATTTGTTCCTGCAGTTTTTTTTTCTGAACACGTCACACTTTGAGTTGCATAAAAGTTAAATGGACTGCTAATATTGTTCTCTTCATCGATTACACGTCGACCGTTAAGAAATCTACCATCGTTCACGCCAACTTTGAATATTGATTGTGCATATCATCGAAGTAAGTTAGTATCGACAATGATTGCGTTGGAATATACTATGTTGATCGATTAATTTATCGACTTATAATTGGATTATGTCAGTTAAGTCGATAAACCTCAACACGTGATTGAAGCTTCAGGTTGAATTATACGTTGGCATTTTGCTAAGAGGACGATCTTATTTTTATTAATTAACCTTCGAAAGCAACTATAAGGGTTCTTTCCTTCCCTACCTTTGGTAACTTGTTAATTATTGAATAGACTGGGGTAGTATGTTTATGAATATTCCGTGTTCATCATTAAGAAGACGGAGATTAATCTGCAGTTTTAAGGTTTAACGAAGCAAATCGACATCTTGTTTTACGATCTGAGACAAGAATGAGTTGAAATAAAGCCAGGAATTAAAGACGTTCGTAATTATTGAAGGGCTTGTTTTTATACCGTACCCTATTTAAGTACTATTTATAAAATTTAATAGCTAATGTAGTCGATAACTCTAATTTTTAATTTAATAATGTTTCAAGTTTTATTTTAGCCCATGCCACTTGCAGGTGCAGCAACTCGATGGGATTTAAATCGGGTCTCTGAGGAGGCCGCGCCATAACTTTTACGGTTCCCTTGTTCTCCAATTTCTGCAAATATTCCGGACATAGTTTGGAAGTGCGTTTCGGGTCATTATCTTGCTGAAAGATCAAATTCTGATACCAAATTTCAATTCTAGAGGGGATTGCGTTTTCCTCTAATGTGCGCTTATACTATTCTTTTTTTAGTATATCTTCGATTTTCACGAGATATGCCACATTTTATCCAGAAAAGCAACCCCATATCATAACAGAACTTCCAACGTGCTTAACAGTAGGGGCTATGCATTCTTCCCGGGCACGCTCACCTACAGACCTCCTCACGAAAACACGTCTTCGTGAACCGAAAATCTCGAATTTGTATTCATCGGTCCAGACCACTTTATTCGTCTTCTATACTCCAATTTTGGTGATCGCGTGCCCACTTTAAACGTTTTTGCTTGCGTAGAAGCGGCTTCCGCTATGCTATTCGTCCATTAAGACCGGCTTCTTTTAATCGCCGTTTAACTGTGGAAACACTTATGGCACAGCATTCATTTCTGTTGTGATTTCTGAGGCTGTTTTTCGTCTACTACCATTGCAAGATCTTTTGCGGAAGGTTGCTGCCCTTGGTCTGCCTTTTCGAGTTCTGCTCAACACACTTCCACATTCGCGGTATTTTTTGATAATATAACTCACGGTGGACCGATTTAATTTTAGTTCCGTGGCTGTTTCACGATTGCTTTTGCCAGTTTTGTGGTATGCGTTTATAAACGGTTGTGTTTCTACACTCAATTCTTTCCGTTTAGGCATTTCTAACCGATTGAACTTCTTCGAAACATACGATATTATCATCACTATGAGCACCTTACAAAAACTAACTGCAATTTTGCCATAATACCCAAGTATAAATACTTAATAGTTTACAACAGTACTACCTTAAAATAAAATCATAACAATCGAAAATTTCCAAGAATTGAGAGATTTAATCCCTTAAGTGCAATTATTCTACCTGGAGTTTTTTTAGGGTATTATCATTTATTGTGAATAATAGGGTAGTCGCATAATTATTTTTGAATAAGCTTTTATAACTTTTAATGTTTACTATTAAACTATTACTACAGAAATAAATTTTATAATTACAACTTTTCTATAAAAACTGTAATGAGACAAGGGTGACCAAATACTTATGAGCGATGGTGTATATATATATATATATATATATATATATATATATATATATATATAGATTATATAGTTATTTTCTTGCGTGCGAAAGCTAATGTCTATTGTTAATAATGAATAGGACTTGCTTGGTTATTGCAAATAGTTTTAAATCTTTCACCAGGTTAATGACTAAACAAGCGTTATCGTTAAGTGTGGTTGGAAATTTTACCTACGTCAGAATTTAATAACAAAAATGAATTATAAAGAAGCAGTATGACATTTTATTAATAAATAACTTTATGAAAATTGTGCAATAATTTGTGAGGCGTATTACAAAATTTTTGGAAATATACTGCATTGTAATTCATAATTTGAGTAATTCAATCTAAAGTAAGGTACGAGTAAAAATAATTTAATTAATAATTTAGTTACGTAGTACATTATTACACTAATATTTAATATTAGATAAATTTTTAACTTCAATTTCGCAGTGAGTGCTGACATCTGTTCACTCGAAATTTTCTAGATTTCTGTTTTTACTATCTGAACATGTAAATAATTTTTGTTTTAGGAACGTTATCATTAAATACATTAAATCACTTTTATTTCACAGCGCTCTTAAAGAGATGTGAAGTATTATTGTAGTATGTTCCTATAAGTGAAAATAATGGGGCCAATAAGAGGAAGATTTGGGCCACTAGTTGGATCAATCGACGAAGGAACTTCAAGTACTCGTTTCTTGGTTAGTTCAATTACAAATTTTTTTAAAGAAGAACGTAAAATTCGTTTTTTTAGGTATTTGCAGCTAAGACTGCTGAAGTTCTAACTTATCACCAAGTTTCTATACCACATATTACACCTCGAGAGGGATGGGTTGAACAAGATCCTGAAATAATATTACATTCTGTCATCGAAACAATAAATGTAACATGTGATAATTTAATTAAATTGGATATTAGTCCAGAAGATATTGTTGCAACTGGTATTACAAATCAAAGGGAAACCACTGTTATTTGGGATTCTTCTACGGGCAAGCCACTCTACAATGCATTAGGTTAGTATTTCTGTTATACTTCACATATTTTACTTTAGTGTGTGCTTTTAGTATGGCTTGATATGAGAACTGCATGTACAGTTGATAAAATACTTCAAAATGGGAAAAGGAACAAAAATTTTCTAAAAAATGTTTGTGGTTTGCCAGTTAGTACATATTTTAGTGCTTTAAAGATACGTTGGCTAATAGATAATGTTGAAGCTGTTCAAAATGCTATAGCAAAAAACAGTTGCTTATTTGGTACTATTGATACATGGATAATATGGGTAAGAAAAATATGTATGATAAAATATTTACTTTTATTGATTTATTGTCCCTTTAATTTTGATCTTATCAAAGTGATGTGAATATTACGCAAATGGATATAAATTATGTTTGATAAGAATTATCATGAAATTCATTTGGCAGAATTTAACAGGAGGAACTAATGGAGGTCTTCATCTTACTGATGTTACAAATGCATCCCGAACAATGTTAATGAATATCGATACCTTAAAATGGGACCCACAGTTATGTAAAATATTTGATATTCCCATGAATATTTTACCTGAAATTAGAAGTTCTTCTGAAATTTATGGATATATTACAGAATCTGTACTTAAAGGCATTCCTATTTCAGGAGTAAGTGAACATATTTTTAAAAAAATTGAGTGCAGGGGTTTTTGTTTTTATTCAGTTAAAATACGTAAGTTCATTAGTAGAAATGAACTATTAAAAGTAGTAAATGAAGTTGCTAATTATGTATATTCATAAATAAACACAGAGATTTATGGTAGCTTTTATTTGATTAGATGTATTTATATATACCTTAAAACTAGGGCTGCTTTAGAAATAGTTATTTTAAAATTTTTTTTACTAATTAATTGTTATAAGTATATTAACCAATTAAAATTAAATTGTTCATTGTCTATTATTATTATATGTTTAAGAACTAGGATAATATTTAAGGTTGCAAAAACTTTTTTTATAGCCTAGATCAATTATTAATAAGAGAATCAAGAAGTATTTTTCATATCTATGAATAGAAATGTGTAAAATGAAATCAGGAATGTTTTCTGATTACGTGATCACTGTCGTATTAAATAAATTGTCGACAGGAAGTGAAGATGTCAAATTATATACTATACATTGCTGTCGGATGTGATAATGTTAGGAGTTATGATTAATATAACCTGAGAAGTTTATAAATATAGGTTACGTTAATTGTCATTAATATTATTAAATACGCACACGTTTTTATTAACAGTTAGGAAGCACATATTTATTGGAAAAGAGAATTTATTAATGAATCATTTATTTTCAAGTAAGGTGCATATTAGGTATCTTAATGATACTTATCTGAAACACATTAGAAAGTACAAAAACCACATCGGAAAAAAGAAATAAAAATGTATGGAGAAATTTGTCTTATGAAATATTATTGAAATTATTATTAAATACCTTACAAGAATAAGTAGTTCGTTTATTAAATGAGAAGGTGAATAATATTTTAAATTTTAACATAGTAAAACTAGATAAAAATAAATAGTCTATTATAGTTTATTCACTGTCCATGTCTTTTTCTGAACCAGTATTTACAGGAAAAACAAATTTGTCTTTGTCAAAGTTTGCTTCTCTGTCATGCTGCTTTTCTATTAATGCATCAGTATGTCGAATACTTTGCTTCAAAAAATCAGATGTGCAGATGTTTAAAGATTGCTGCCACATTTTTAAAACATTTTCATCTCCATAGCCTTCTTCACCAACATGTTTATTGTAGTGCACGTGCCCAAACAAGTTTGATGGTATTGAATTCATAATGGCATGGTGGAATTCGGAGTACTTTGTCGCCATCTTTTTTTCGTACAGGTATTTTTCGCCGTGTTTTACCAGATGCGACACTTTGCAATTGTCTGCTGATGACGACAACTTAGTTGTCGAAATGCGTATACAGAATTACAAAAGTTAATGTGGAAAGGGGTTATATATCAACCTTAGTGATTATGTTAGAACAATAACAAATAACAGCGGTAAAATATAAGGAATATATATTAGAACTGTAGAAAAGACAAACTTCATAAGTGAAAAGTCAGAATACTATTTTATCTAGATCATACGTGACACGTGTGTACATAATACACATGCTCTGTATACGTCTGTTTAAATTTTTTTTTACAATTTCTTGACAAAATGTAGCGCGTAGCATTATTAGAAAAACGTTTGCGCCCTTTATTTCTTCAACCTATGTGACTACTGATTAATTTGATAAATGCCGGTATATGTTTGTATTTTGCAGCGTTATTGTTACACTGGCAAACTTTCATGGTTCCAACAATAGATAAACCCATGTGTAGAATTTTCAATTTTAATATTTTATAGTTCTTGAAGGACGGACATTTCCTTATTCATTTTTGTTATTTGTTTAATTTAGAGCTTATACCGACATATAGTGATTGAGGAGCAAACTTGAAGCAAATAAACTTAAAACAGACATTTCATTTTATTTCTTTTCTGAAGTTAGGTAATGCGATAATACATTATAATTCATTTATGTAAATAGAATAGATGTGTTTACCATAATTTTTAAATTAGAATTTATTCAAAATATTTTTATGCTCACTTAAATTATCTAGAAATATGTATATTTTTTAGAATATTTATTTAGTAATGATAATGAACGATTTTTATATAAATATACAGAAACAATTAATATAATAAAACATAAAATATTAACTAAGATATTTGCATATTACAATGTAATTTTAATTTTTACAGCTTAGTAATTAACAGTATAAATAAAATATTTACATTAAACAATTCAATGTACATATATTGGAATTGTTTAATAAAAATATATGTATAATTTAGACTAGGAGTTTATCATGTGCTTTATCTTTTTCTTAAACTCCCATTAAAATAACTTTTACAAAGGAAATAATCAAAGATTTGTAAGGTAAATGAAAGTTATATTTATTACTGTATCTATTATAACTCTTAGCAATAAAGTGTGGAGGCTAATAATACTTGATAGAAATATTTTTCACATTTCTATTTTCAGATTTCTGTTTTTATGTGTATTAAATTAGCTTTCGCATGTATGCCGCCAAAGCTAATTTAAATTACATTAAAATCAAGTTTTTAAATTCTCTTTTATTCACACATAGGGTTTAATTTTTTGAAAATCAATGATTAAAATATTGGTTTTTACTGCTGAAAAATTGAGATGAACGAAGACATATTCTTACAATAATTTTTTTTCAACAGTGTCTAGGTGATCAGCAAGCTGCACTAGTGGGTCAAATGTGTTTTCAACAAGGTCAAGCAAAGTGTACATATGGAACAGGATGTTTTTTGTTGTACAATACAGGTACAGCTGTAAGTTATTCACAATGTTTATACTTAATGTTATACTAATATTTTATTCAGATTGTCCAGTCTAATCATGGCTTACTAACAACTGTCGGTTATCAGTTGGGTAAAAATTCTCCACCTATATATGCATTGGAAGGATCAATAGCAATAGCAGGTGAGGATAAATATTCATTAATTGTATTGGATGTTTTAAATTTTAATATTGCCGTCATAGTAATTTTATAGATATTTGAGGTATAATAATAATATGTTTCCTTAGTTTCCTCTTCCTTGTCTCTAAGATTTTGTCCAAGGTCCAAAATTTGGCAAAATTTTTTCATAAGTTTCGGTTTGGTATAAAAAGGCACTGTTCAACTGTACTATTTTCTGTGTACTTTATGGTGTTTAACAAGAAGAAAAATTAAGTGCAATGTTGTATGTGAATTATTTGCCTCTAGCTTTTTTCGCTACTCACATTAACTGAAAGTTCTTATTTTTTCAATTTTACTATACTAAATAGCAACTTGGGTAATTTTAAGAAGGGATAAACTAGTAGTTTGGTACAATGAATACTGTGTTCTTATATGTTGCGTTGAGGGCATTTTATTTGGAATTATTTTACTGAAGTTCTAGCATGGAATATGGAAATTAAACATGTGTTTTTTAGTTTTTATGAAATTATGTTTTAAATAAGATACAGTACACGATTTTCCGTAAAATTTATAATTTTACCCGACTATCTGGTGCTACTAAAATATTGACATAACCTGCACTTATAACAAAAAATGGTTTGACAGCAATATTAAGTCGAGGGAAAAAGTAAACATCTAATTAATTTTATTTATGGCCATCTTTATGTTTTAATTATGACTGTATTTTTAATATTACCTAAATGTTTTCTTCCACTTTTTTAGTTTACTCTTAGCTCTTATTGGTGTGTATAGAAATATATATTTTGTACAAAATTTAAGTACAGTTCATTCACATCTTAAAAAACATAGTACTTATATTAATAACTTATGCGTTGATACGTTTTGTCGTGGCAGATATTTAAATAAAATATTAACATAATGCAATATGATAAGGTTGTGAAAATTGATTGCATTCCAAAATGTTTAAAAAATGTATTTAAGTCATCATGAAATAGATGGTGCAAAAAATACATTGATCATTGGAAATTTCTATACTTTAATGTTTATAGTTCGGTAAGGGCAACAACACATTTATTTTAAGACGAAACAAAATAGTTTTTTTTGTTAAATATTGGAAAAACGTTAAACATATCTATAATAATAAAAATTATTGTTTTTTTAAAATTAAATTTTCTAACCTAACTAGATTTCCATAAAAAAATTAAAATTCGGTTTAAATCTAAGCATCTGTTCAAGTACATTAAATATGTACGACTAATACTGTACATTTATTAAATAGAGCGAACAACAAATAAATCATCATTTGCTTACTATGTCAAAATTGTTTACCGTTCTGTATATATGTTTTCAGCACATTTTAAAACACATGGTGTAATTAAACAGGAAACTAAGTCATAACTTAAAATAAAGTGATATTTAAATTTTGGAGAATTTAAGATTTATTAGTGAGATTTAATTATAAGTGAGAACAGTTCCCGTCTATCTTATTTTATTCAATGATGTTCGCTCAAATGTTATTTCGTAGACGTTTTTATTTTCGTGTTTGGAATATATTTTCCAAAATTTACTGTTAAATGAAAGATTAGACTTGAAAGACCACAGCCTCATTACTGCTTTGCTTTAGTATTTGGTTTACTTTTCTACACTTTTATAGTAAATGTAAAGATATAAAATTTAAATAAGGAGTGTTTCATAAGATTTATCTTTCTATGTAAATAATTTTAGGTGTTGCAATGCAGTGGCTTAGAGATAATTTAGGAGTAATAAAAAATGTTGCTGAATCAGTTGATATAGCTCAATCAGTTAGTGAAGTTGGAGAAGTGTACTTTGTTCCTGCTTTTTCGGGTCTGTATGCACCATATTGGCGAAAGGATGCAAGAAGGTATTAGTATCATTACTATTGCATTTATGTTTCACTAATAAAAAAAATAGTGTTATATGCGGACTGACTGAAGAAACTAAACCGGGGCACATTGTTAGAGGAGCTTTAGAATCCATTGCTTTTCAAGTTCGAGACATTTTGGAAGCAATGACTTTAGACTGTAGTTATCCTTTGCAGAAACTTTTAGTTGATGGTGGAATGACTGCAAATAATTTTCTTATGCAAATTCAAGCTGACTACTGTGGTATTCCTGTAGGTATGTTATAACTTTTTCAAGAAATTCAGGGAAAATTTTAATGTTATTTTATAATGTTAATAGTAAGACCACTGATGCCTGAAACTACATCATTGGGCGCAGCAATAGCAGCTGGTAATGCGAAAGGTGTAGAGGTTTGGGATTTGGATAATGTTCAACCTGTTCCAAGTGATATTTTCTTTCCTTCTATTACAGAGGATCGTATGTATAACTGTAGTTCTTTATTTTTCGTTTCACCTAGTTCATAATAAGAATAACTGACACTTTTTTATGGAAATGCAATAGTTTAATTGAATTTTTCACACTTCATTTTATATGATAAAACTCATAATCCTAACTTGTCATACATGATATATAGAATTTAAATATTTATCAATGTTAAAGTTAATTTTGTTGTGCACTGAATATTACATATTTCTTAGATTGGTTGTCATTGTTTAAATAATTTTTGCATATGTATAAAATAAAAGTATTCTTCAAAATTAACATTTTTCCATTGGATTTGTCAATAAAGTGATTCGATGGAATATCATAATTATTTTCATTTTCAATTAATATATGTCATTTAATTGATCTTGATGATAATGTAAATATGAGGGATGGAACTTTAATAGTGCTAACATTGACGTGGAAGCGAAGCGAGACAGAATGGATCATTCTCATTGATATCATATATTAGTCCCTAATTATGCTTTACCTATCCTACAAATGGATGCTTCCTTTCGAAACGAAGCGCATGCAGTATGGCGAGAAGAAGATAGTCTTCTATGAGTTACCGATCTAAATTATGTGGTCTGTGTTTTCGCCATGTTCAGAAAAGAGAAAGAAGTTGGTTGAAAATTAAAAGTTATCGTGGTCGCACAGCAAGACAATGTTATGAAGCGTGTGGGAAAATAGAATTACCATACCAACCAGTGGCGAGGTGGGTTAAAGCTTTCAATGAGGGGCGTTGGAATGTGATAGATGTGGCCTGACTATGTCGTTCTAGTGTCAGTGAAGAGCAAATACAGGCTGTTGTCGTGATTTTAGATACAGATCGACGTCATACGATTTCTGAATTAGGCCATGAAATAGGATTATCGCATACGACTGTGCTGCATCTTGTAAAGAATCGCCTCCCAATCAGGAAAATTGCATCGCAGTTGGTTCCCCATAACTTGACGAAAATGTAACAATGGATACCATACGATGCCGCTCAAATTCAGTTGGAGCGTTATGGTTGTTAAGGAGACGCTTTCTTACGTCTCATATATTACGCTTGATGAGACATGGGCTAGATTGAATGACCTGAACTTAAGCGTCAGTCCGATGAATGGCATCATTCCGGATCACCACGTCAAACAAAAGTTGATTTTCTCCGTACTAATGTGAAAGTTTTTGTGACCTTTGTGTATGACTGTGATGGAGACCAGCTTGTGAAGAAATCGACACATTTTTGCAACACCCTCCCATAATTTTTCAGAATAATGCACACGGCATGCCCTGTACTTGATCTGTATAATCGCTGGGGTTGAGAAGTACTTTTCCACCAGTCATAGTTACTTGATTTAAGCCCAGGTGACATTCGATTCCGAACTTTTTCCGAGATTATGCAAGGAACAAAAGAGGCGCTGCTAATGGCATACTACGACTATCACATTGCTGGCAACGAGTTGAAGATAATGCTAGTGACAGACATTTTTTAAGTAGTAAATGTTAAACGTGAATCTTACGACAAAAACTTCTAATAAGGCATGCCTAGGTCCAACAAGTAATAACTGAAAAAGTAAGGAGATGCTATGATGAAGGGGCTAGCATCCCTGATTCACTAAGCGCACACCTCTGTATTCAATTATTTTCAATTTAAAGATTGTATATGTATAGATATATAAATATTATAAATGAATTTACATATTTGAAATTTAAAAATTTTTGTAGTAACTGCTACTTTTTCCCTGCTCTGAAGATGGCAAGTAGAACTTGTATGTTATATTACCTGCTAGTACAATACCCAGTTTATGAACAAGTACTATTGAAACTTACAAGGGGTGTAATGTCGCTGGCGCTTATCTTGAGAAATGGTACGAAGATATCTGTTTTTGTTCATGTCTAGCCTTATACTCCGATTATCTCTTACATATATGTTTTTATATTTGAGTATCCAATAAAACAAGCATTTTTGGTTCTAGTTGCACTTTTACTGAATTCTGTGGGAGTACCTGACTACGTGTTTCTCAGTTAAACTCTAACAGACTAGTATTATTCTGGCTACCTTAAATTTGCTTCAATGTAATTATCAGTATTTTGTTGATACAGTGTAAGTAACTAAGCCATTTGATGCTTTATGTACATACTTTATTTTTGAATTTCTGTAGTCTTGACGAGCTACAAGCCTAAAGTTATTAACTATTTTTCACAAAAAGTAGCTACAGCTACTTTAGCGCACCAAATAGTCATCATAATTATCATCATACAGCAAATTAAATCGAATCTTACTATATGTTCTTGGAATTGGTAGAAATGTTGATGATCAACTTTGATAATAAGTTTATAAGTAATTTGATAAAGGGAAGCACTTTTTACTTAATTTAATTTATTTAAATTGATAATTCAAGAACTTCGGATGTCACTACAAGTAAAGTTTTAATTTTTTCTTTTGAAATGTAAAATGTTTAGTTTTTGTTCAATATAATGAAAGTTGTATTTGTTATATTAAATTATATATATATATATATATATATATATATATATATATAATATGTAATTATATGCACACGTATTAATTTTAACTGTTAGAAAGTACATGAAAAATATATTATTAGTATTACGCGAAATAAACATCAGTAACTTATATTTGTATAGATTTTAATGATTTGTTTTAGAAAGGGATATTAGATACTCCAGGTGGAAAATGGCAATAGCAAGAAGTTTAGATTGGGTAGAAGATAGAGACAATGAAAATACAGGTAAGTGTAAAAAGATAGTTTCTAAATACTGATATAACTTATATACTGACTATGTACTTTTGTGCTCTTGGTAAAATGTAAATATTTTAACGTCAATTGTAAGTTTTTAAAAATAAAACAATGAAATAAGTACTTATGTTTAAATGTAATTCACTATGTACATACATATATGTATGTGTGCATTATACCTGTATAACTTTTCCAATTAGAAAAAGCTTCATAATTTTGTTCATAGTGTACGGTTTACTATGAATATTAACATTAGACTACCTAAAATGACAATGTACCTTTTGTTTTCATCCCAAGGTGATGGTAAAAGAAAAGCAGTTTGAAATATGGAATCATTTTAATTTTTATGTAATAATGTAATAAATAGCAAATATACTAATATAAGTACATTAAAAATATATATATATATATATATATATATATATTTTGTATATTACAATGATATTTATTACACTAATCATCATGCTCAAAAATCAATATCTTGATTTTGAATATTTTTATATGTGAGGAGATTGACATTTTTGATAAAAAACGTGTTATATATTATATATAGTATTGCTTTTTGAGTTTGTTTATGCTAATTTATTAATTAATTAGTTATTTCAAAATTGATAATTTATTTTAGTTTACTTAGTAACTTCAAATCCAGTATTTTTGTAATTCGTTTTTGACTATCATAATATTTTGTCTATATTTATATGTTCTGTGACGTTTTCAATCGTTTTCCGTCGAATTACATTTATTTTCTTTAAGTACGGTCGAGCCTTATATGCACTTTGCTGCCAAGATTTATACTTTGGGTATTATGTCATAGTACTTAATCTGATCACTATCAAGTTTTCATTTTCACTTCTATATTGATAGTAACTTGATCAAATCATATTATCGATTTGATAGGTGCTTTTACTATTACATACTGAAAGAGACTTCAATTTTTAAACTTATGTTGATTGACTTACTTAAACACTATTGTCCAACTTATAACTTCATCTTTAAGAAATAGCTATGTTTCTATAAATATCTGTAACAGATTTTCTCGGTTTAAAATAACACGTGTTATATGTCACAAAATTTTGTATCTTAGTATTACTGTTGATAAAGTTTTTGTAAATTTATTCTGTCGTGTTTCATTAGTACTTTTGATCCATCAAATTCTCTATTCATTTAAATATGGTATACCTGTGACAGGAGTTAAGAAAAGCTATAGAAAATTTCTTTGAGAAAAGTGCTATTCGTGGTAATTTGTTATACTGTTTATTAATACGTGGTGCCCATTTCTTAATATATAGACTATATGTAGACCCATATTTTCCAAGCCACTAATAATAATCATTATTTACTTTTAGCCAATGACAAATTGGTGAAATTTTGTATTTGTCTTTGACCTTTCATTACGCTTACTCATTTAACAAGGTTTCAGTACTTATTCAAAGTATTAGGACCACTTTAAAGAAATTTTAAAATTCATACTTCTAACGTGATATTTAAAAATATCAGATTTACATACATAAAATAATTAGAAAAATGTTTAATACACTAACTGTTATTCGGAGTCCGAGAAATATACATTACACCTACCATGGACTTGTTACTTGACTTTCAGCTCAGGATGGGCTTCTTTAACAAAAGTGTAGTATGCTATCTATTGTATTAGTGTAGAGCTACATTCCATTTGTTTTATAAAATCAAAGCGAGTTATTTTTTAACAACTGGCGCTGCTTTTAAAGTGGTGTTAATTTGAATTATTATTAACTTATTGTTGCTTGACAAGCATTCATACACTCTGGGTAAAGAAAAAGATGTTTATGGCGATAAAAAAGTGAAGATTTCCGTGTTATTGGAGAGAGGTATCACTTCGCAACGAGAAGTTGCATGAATATTAGTTTTTCGACAGACAGAGCAACGTATTTCTCAGTTAATGAAAGAAAACATTTCGGTAACGAAGCGGGTACAGAAATGCTATAGAAATAAAAATTCTGAATGAGGAATGACTATATCGGAGCGCACAAGAGAGAAATTAAAATGCGGACGCTCCGTGTTGATTGAAAACATCGCCACAAACAGGAAATTCAATGAATTTCAATTTTTGTTTAACATATTAGATAGCGTTTAGTGATGCAACATGAATAAAGAAAGATCGGGAGGTTCTAGTCGTCAGCAGGCATCCTTCAGAACGTTTTAATGGAGAATATTATTCGTGAAGCACCCACCATTTGTCTTGATAAGGTCATGCCTAACGCCATAAGGACAAGGACCGCTGTTTTCCGTTAACGAGACCATGGAACAAAAACAATCTGAACATGGTTACATGTATATATTTTAATGAGAGTCCATATAAATTTATGCAAGATAATATTTCAGGCCACACGACAAAGTTAGTACCACCGTAGCTGGAAAATTCTCCTAAACTAAACGCCAAAAAAATATATGGAATACTTTTAAAAAGTATTATATATACAAGAGATAATAAGACGAAACAACACTTAATTGCGAATATTGGAGAGGTATGGGCAAATAATGAAGATATTATAGAGTGTATCACAGCTGCCTAGTAACACATGGATCAATAAGTCCCGAGACTAACCCATAGATGGCGCTCGTAGTAAACCAGTAACCACGTCTTTCTAGAGTACTAACCTTTGCTTGAAACGTGTCAAAATTTTAAGTCGATCGGACCAGAAACAGCTGAGTTATCGAGGTTGGAGTAAGGTCGTTTTGTAGTTTGTTTAAACAATGGAAAAAACCGAGTTTCGTGTTCTGATAAAACATTGTTTTTTAATGGGTAAAAACACCACGCAAGCAAAACAATGGATTGAAAAATGTTACCCGGACTCTTGTCCATGAAAAGCAACGATTTGTCGGTGGTTTGCCGAGTTTAAACGTGGTCGTACCGACACAAATGACGCGGAACGCCCGGGTAGACCTGTGGAAGCCGTTACACCGGAAAATGTGAGTGAAGTGACAAAAATTATAATGAAAGATCGTAAAGTGAAGCTCCGTGAGATTGCTGAGATGACACAGATATCATATGGAAGTGTATTTACTATCCTTCATGAAAAATTGAGCATGAAAAAGGTTTTTTCCAAGTGGGTGCCGCGATTGCTTTCGATGGAACAAAAACAGCAACGAGTCGATGATTCAGAAAGCTGTTTATCGCTATTTACTCGCAAAAAAAAAGATTTCTTGCGTCGTTACGTGACCATGGACGAAACATGTATACATCACTACACTCCAGAGTCGAAGCGGCAGTCATCTGAGTGGCGCACAGCTGGCGAAAGCCGTCCGAAAGGTCCGAAAACGCAGCAGTCAGCTGGCAAAGTCCTGGCGTCAGTTTTTTGGGATACACATGGCGTGATTTTCATTAACTACCTCGAAAAAGGTAAATCGATCAACAGTGATTATTATATTGACTTACTGGTGCGTTTGAAGGAGGAAATCGCAAAAAAACGACCGCACATGCAGAGAAAAAAAATCCTTTTTCACCAAGACAATGCACCCTGCCACAAGTCGATGAAAACAATGGCAAAATTGAACGAATTGGGTTTTGATCTGCTTCCTCACCCCCCATATTCGCCAGATTTAGCCCCCAGTGACTACTGGCTCTTTGCTGATCTTAAAAAAATGCTCCAGGGAAAAAGATTTGGCTCAAATGAGGAGGTCATCGCTGAAACTGAAGCTTATTTTGAAGCGAAAGATAAATTTTTTTATAAACATGGTATTGAAAAATTGGAAAAGCGTTGGAACCATTGTATCACCCTAAAAGGTGATTATGTTGATGAATAAAAAAAATTTTTGCAAAAAAAATGTTGTTTTCATTGTTAGTCTCGGGACTTATTGATCCATGTGTTATACTCAACGGAGTCAAAACTGTGCTAAAAGCAAAGGATGAAATATGTAGGTGCGCATATAAAATTGCATATAATAATTGCAACATTCTAGTTGAGTAATAAAAATAAATTAAAAAAATAAGCATATGACGTTATCACATCTCACTTTATTGTCACAGTTAGATGGCATTACATTTTGGGAAAAATTTGGCGATACCTCGTGGTTTTGTACATACGTCAGAAACTTTCTGATTATTTCCGTTATTATGAAAAATTAAAAACTTTCTTTAGATTAAAATCACCACTTCTGAAAAAATTCGTACTTCTGTTTTTTGTTATGTTATGTATATATGCTATTATGTTGCCAAAAATATTGAATTATTACAGAATTCTATATTTCAAACTGATTATTTAACTAAGAATTACAGCAGTATTTTCTAGTTTTTATTAACAACTGCTAACAATGGTTTCGATTCCTTCTTATATTTTAATCGAAATTATTTAAGTTTGATGGCATTGAATATATAATAATAATAATCTGAATAAACATTCGGAAATACTGTTGGAATACTATGTATTTAGTTATTGTCAAAATATTAGCGCTACATTTTGTTGATAAATTTGCGTACATTTATTGCGACATTTGTGTAAATAATCAAATTTTCTGGTGGCTGTAGGCCTGCCTTCTATCTCAAAATTTGAAGATGATTGTGGTAAGTGCCATTGCTGGTAATGATAATGCTTGTAAATGTTAGTGATGGTAGAATCTTTTCTATGTAACTGCATGAATTTAACTAATATAATGTTCACCTTTTTATTTATTTTGGAGAATCCCTCACAAGATATTATGCTTTTTCATTATGTAGTAGCAGCATGTTTAGCTATGAGATATTGTAGAAGAATTATTACAGTTTATTAGAATTTCTTTAATTTCGAAACATTGTTGAATACTTTAAACAACTAGCTTAGATCAGTGTATCAAAATCTTCCCTCAGTCAATAAACTTCCTGGATAAAATAGAACTAAAACTAAGTCATTTTGCAAAATACTGTCGCTAATAGTCAACAGTGAATCGTTAACAAAAACCTTGTTGAATATTTTTAACTACCTTAAACCAGATTGCCTAAAATTTCGCTCTAAGCATCAAGCATTTGTTTAAAATAGAACTAATAATAACTTTAATAACTAACTCAAGTCTATATACAATTGTTAAGCTTTGTTAAAATGTGTCTAAAATCTTGCCATAGTCATTTAAGCTTCTGGATAAAATATAGGGTTCACTGAAGGCTTTGATACATATTATCGATTTTTATCTGTATGACACGAATCAGTTCTTGGTCAGGCTAAAAACAGTACAAACAGTACATACAAAATATGTGTGCACTAAGTATGATAATTGAACTTGAAAAGAGCTGTATGTAACACTCTTCTATCCTGAGGCCTTTATGTTTCTTTGCCTAAGAGACTAGTAAAGCTACAAGATATAATACCACATAGCATGAGTGGCTCGATTTATGACTTGTGTTCAATGATTTATATACAAAGTTTTTTCTCAAATAAAATCCAAATTTATATTCAATATATACATTTATCTCTCGATTTATATAGCCTGTGGAATTAAAGTAGTATTAAAAACGCAATTCTTACATGTAATATACAGACTGTATTTATTTAATCTCTTTAAAGGATGTTTTCAAAAGAATCTCATAAATTAATTCAAATTTACTAAAAATAAAGTTCTTTCCTCTTAAAGAATTTTTTATGTTAAGAGTATAAATGAACTGATACTTAAATAGGAAGTAAATTTATATCTCCGATGCAGAAATATTAAACAAATGAAAATTATATTATTTTCTGCTACTCCATCGTTAATTAAATACACAGAAATTAATTAAAAATTTCTGCGCTGGAGAAGGACTCGAACCTCTATCTGCCGTTTTCTAGACGACTGCTTTACCAATTAAGCCACCAGGCAGTGTAACTTCGAATCCTTTAACACGCCATAAATCGTATTATGGAACAGATCTAATATTTATTTAAAAACCCGCAGTTCGGTTATGATGTCATAATTATATATAAATATATAAATTAGTTTCACGATGGGAAATTTAATGAAAATTATATTATTTTCTGCTACTCCATCGTTAATTAAATACACAGAAATAATATAATTTTCATTAAATTTCCCATCGTGAAACTAATTTATATATTTATATATAATTATGACATCATAATGCTTATCTTTTGTAAGAAATATTGTTTGTGTTTACAAAAGAAATTCATTTAGTAGCTTAATAACGTTAGTGTTTTAATGTAATTGGAATATAATAAACTAAAAATGTAATTCTTATGGAATTATACATTACTTTCGTTTGTCATATCTCCACTTCTCTAATATTACATACCTTTTCTATTTTTTTTTTGTTTTTATGTTTATATTAAATTATTTGTAAGTATTGAATCTTCTTGTCTTATGTTATATTATTAAGAAGAATTCAAAAGTGGTAAATTGGTACCTTATTTGATAAGTTGATAAATAATCCTTAGTTATTTCTGCAAATAAAAGTGTTTCTTATTGTAATTTATATATAAAATAGGTACAACACTTTTGCATTCAAACTAATCTGAAGAGAATAACCACGTATATCGAAAATTATATTTCATTTTACAACACCATGAATGCATATCTTATTAAAAGACGAAATCAAAATTAAAAGTAAAACCCGTATCTTTTAGAAATACGCGTTGTGTGTGGAAGTGGATATCACGTGATTGAAGTGTCACTCTAATTTTTGAACAAACTTAGGTGTATGGATGTGCGATTCGAAAATTCGAAATTTGGTTTGCAGTTTGTCGTTTTAGCATGTATAATATTATTGTCATTTCGTCCATTTATTTGTTTGTTTTTTTATTAATAATAAAATAAAAACACAACTACAATATATTATAATTATTATAACAAAAAAAAGTTTATTCTATGTACATCACAGGAAAGGAAAAAAATGTATATAACTCAATAATAAATAATTTTTTAATATAGTTAGTTTGAAGTTCTAATAAAATTATAAACTTATTATTTTGAACTAAAGGATTCATAATTTCCAGGTTATTATCTATATTATAATTTTTCTAATAATTTGTTCAAATAATTGTATATCTATTTTTCGAAAGCTAAAAAGTGCACACTAGCACCAAAACTCTCCAGTTTCAAACGTACCTTAACATTGCCAACTCAAAACATACTCCAAATTAAAAAATGTTTGCTTGGGTATACATATATTTTCATTTTTGAAACGATTTACCCTGGCTTTCTCCCTTTTCTTTTTGTTTATGTTTTCATCCCACTTGCTTAGGTTTTTGTACGGACTTATATAGATTTTAACATTTTTATGTTTTTGTTGTGAATTACATAACCTATTGTATTTTACTGTTTTGAAGGTTAATTTCACTATTTTCTGTAACTATGTTATCCGCAAACACAATATATTATTTCACTCCATGCAGATTTTTGTGTATTTCAAATAATATTAGATTTCTGCTTTCATTCGTAGATAATTTCATTAATAACTAATAAATGTTGAACATTTCGAAGTAATACAACATACAATAACAAGCAATACATTAAACCGTTGCCAAGTTAAAAATAGCTTTGAGAAATATGTCGAACGATTTTTATATAATTTATCTTCTCATTTTATTTTTATTTAACTTTACCATATTTTCGTCCGTATTTACATTCATATATTTTATGTTATCTGTTTTTAAAAATAGCAGTCAACGGGATGATTGAGGCAATTCTGATATAGTTGTTTTAATTTTTATAAATTCGCTTACGTTCTAATGAGTGTTCTGATTTGAATAATGTTAGAATAATTTTGAAGCATTTAAAATCATTCTCTCTTTCCTAATAGTGCAATCAGGTTCACAAAAGATGAGTTCTTTGTGCTTTTGTCTATAAATCAGTAGTTCTTTGTAGGCTACATTGACTATAATGTTGTAATTTTCCATTTTAAAAGTCAATCATTAAGTTAATTAAGTTCTCTCGCATTTATTTAAGACAGAAGTACGAGGGTGGTCCCATAAGTACCCGGGCCGATCTAGAGATGGCGGTAGTTGTTTGAAAAAATCACTGTATTAGAATGTATAAAGCATATGTTTTAAGTTGGAAGACGCCACGTTGTTTAGTATTTGTTTGGCAGCTATCAATAGTGAACGTTTTCAGTGAATTTGTAAAAATGGAGAAAATTGGTCATCGTTACGTGATATAATACTTTTATTTGAAAGGCCTCAGCCTAACCGATATAAAAGCTGAATTGGATTCTACTCTGGGTGAGTTTGCTCTTTCGTTTGCAACAGTGAAATATTGGGTAGCAAAGTTTAAACGAGGCCGTAGGAGCTGCCAAGACGAGCATCGCAGTGGTTGACCAGAAATGGTGAAGGAAATTCACAAAGCGGTACTGGGTGATCGTCGATTGAAAATGCGCGAGCTAGCAGACATAGAGGCATTTCAAAAAGTGCGATACATCGCATATTATCTGAAAATTTGGACATGAGAAAGCTGTGTGCAAAATGGGTGCTGCGTTTACTCACTCGAGCAAAACAGTGTCGCGAAGATATTTCAAATGAGTGTTTAGCGAAGTTTCATAGCAACAAAGCAGGATTTTTGCGCCGTTTCATAACCATGGATGAAACATGGATCCATCACTTCACACTCGAGACAAAAGAACGATCAAAACAATGGACTCAAAAGGGAGAACCGGCTCCAAAGAAGGCGAAGGCCGTTTCATCTGCAGGCAAGGTCATGGCATCGGTTTTTCGGGATGCGTGTGGAATAATTTTCATTGACTATCTTAAAAAGGAAAAACTATCAACGGCGAGTATTATGCGAACTTATTGCAACCTTTGAGCGAAGAAATCAAGCAAAAACGGCCGCATTTGGCTAAGAAGAAAGTGTTGTTTCATCAAGACAACGCACCAGCTCACAAATCCGTTATTGCAATGGCAAAAATTAATGAATTAAAGTTCGGATTGCTACCCCATGCACCCTATTCGCCAGATTTAGCTCCTTCGGATTATTTTTTGTACCCAAACTTGAAAAAATGGCTTGATGGTCAAAGATTTTCCAACGATGAAGAAGGGATGTCGGCAGTTAATGACTATTTAGAGGAGCAAGACAGTTCTTATTATAAAAAGGGTATCAAACTTATTGAACATCGCTGGGAAAACTGTAAAGAGCTGAAAGGAGATAATGTTGAGAAATAAATATATTTTTTTCCAAAATTTTTGTGTTTTTTTGTTGGGTCGGGTACTTCTGAAACCATCCTCGTATGTTGAAGTAACAAAGTATCGTTTACTCAGAATACTTTTCTATTCAACTTAGCAGTATTTGTTCTTGAAGTAATCTTTTGCTGTAACATTTTTTACATGTTTGGTAAACTTGATCAGTGCAAATCATTACTAAAGTTACTAAAAGCGGTAGTTGAATGAATGCATTTGCACGGACTGAATGCATTAATATAAAGCATTATTTAATATTTGATGTATTAAGAAATGTAATACAAAATTTAAACGTTAAAATTCTTATTACGGTGGCATCAAACATTAGTGGTAAACTATATATCAATATTGAAGGAATGTTATTTAAGATACTTATTAATGAAACAATAAAATTTATTCATACTATTACATGTTAAATGCAATATGTTTAATGAAGCGATGTTTAGATTTTTTTTGCATGTAATGTCAAATTAAGTATATGTAACAAAAGTAAGGAATTAAAAATTTTGGACGTCTGAAAGTAGAAATTTGGAAAATTCATTAAATTGTTTGATTTATTGCAAGCTCGATGTTACGTATCTTGGAAGACATCGTATGTCTACGCCGATAACTTGAAGCAATTGAGCAATTGGGAGCCAACATTCAACGCGTTATTACTGAAATACAGCCTGACTTACTGCGAAGAGTGTGTGAAAGTTGGATCTCTAGATTACGTCATATACACGCCAGCCGCGGCGCTCACATGCCCGAAATCATATTCAAACATGAATCCCATCAAATTATCTTTTAAATAAAGCCAACAGTTGTCTGTTTTATTTCCATTTCAAATTCTCCGCCTCCAAAAAAAACACCTATTACTTCTCTATTACTACCCAAACCCTCTAAATCGGTTATCTTTCATGATTCGTTCTATTATGTTTAATGTCAATGCTTTGTGACCTATGCAATTCAATGTTTTCTCAATTTTTCGTGGGGTTATTTTTATGGGCTTCAATCGTTCCATGATTCCGAATCGTAGATTGGCGACTATTTTTAAAGGATTTGTGTTCTATTTTCTCTGAGAATATCTTTGTTTTTCAAAAAAATTCTTATTGTGCTGTTAATTACTCTTCCCGTAGCTGCTATTCTTTCCATAACTTCGACGTTTAATCTTCCATCTTTCGATTTATGTAATTATTTCTAGGTATTTAAATGTATCAATCTGTTCCATCTGTCTGCGTCTATTAATAATGAGCGTAATCTTTTCATTTACCCGGTTTCTGTTAGATATTGTAAACCAATACATTTTGATATGCAAAATTATATAATTAGGTACAGTAAACTTAATCATTTGTAGTATTTTAAGATTTGCTGCAACATAAAGTGTCGAGTTAACATATTAATGTTGCTTAAATGCCAAGAATTTGTCTATATACTTATATGGTTCGTGATTTTAAAGTTCATTAGAGCTACACATAAATTATTAGCTATCATATTACTAGAACTACATATTTAGACCAATTTAATACTTAATTTACCCGTTTTCTTATGCATTTTTTATTGATAGTAGAAATAATTGATATTAAAGGGTTCATATACATATGTATATCGAGGCATATGGATTCATTAAGTATGCTGATATGCTGATACAAACAGATAATATTTTTAATGTATGACATTCTTTTGAATTTCTTAGTTTAATTATAGGCGATTAAATTCTGTATTGAATTATCCTATGAGAACCATTTAAATTTTCTGGATCATATAAAACGTTTATGTTTGTAGATTATTAATATTAACATTAGTAATCATAATTATAGCCACAAAGAAGTACATAATTTACGATGTTAATGCAATAAAGTTCATTTCATTCAAATTGGTTTTAAGTATACAATGGAATTACATAAATTGCAGTAGTGAAAGTGTACTGAGTGTAGTGCATATAGTTTGCCTCCGATAAAGATGTAAATCTATAATGCGGCACATAATTTTTTTCTACGTACGTTGATAACTGTTGTAATAAAATTTACTGCATTTAGAATTGATGAACTATTAGCAAGATGTTTGCTAACAATAGCCAGGTCAACTGAGGCATCACTAATTTTTCGATGAATATATCTTGAGTCTTCTTTTAATATGTGAGTAATGAAAAATAGATCGGGAATTTTAAAATTCTGCTTTTTTAATATGTTTTACGTTTAAGTTAATGTTTTCTGGGAAACTACAAAATGCGTTGCAATAAACTGCAATGTATTGAAGAAATGTTTTTGGAGTCGATAATTACCTTTTTAAAGACACTACGTTTTTCCCCAATGTGTTGTAACTGAAGCTGATGGAAGAAGTGATTGTATGAATGAATCAAAAAGTTTTTCTTTTTTAGCATGCTGGTTTGAAAAGAAGTTTCTAAAACATTAAATAGTAATTTTATTTATACCGTTATGAACTTTATTATCTATTTAAGATATATAAAGGTCTTCGTAAACATGTCAAAATAAGGCCAATCGTAATCATTATTATCGGATGTAATTTTCGTATAAGCTATACACTAATTTTCTTACATATTTTGGGAAAAAATCATTCCAAATTTTTTGTAGGGTCTCCCTAAAATGAGTAGCACTGCTCAGCTTCTTTGCGAAGGTCACTCAGCCGTGGTGACATTGTCTTCCCCGTTGCTCCAACGTTTTGAATCGTTATCCTCTCATAGTATCCAGTCGTCGTTAAAGTAAAGCTTTTTTTTTATAAAGATTGATTTATCTTGGGAACAGTGAATTTGATATCAATTTTGCGAAACCACGATAGCATCAACTATTGACATGCAGCTTTACTAGATGTTTGTCTATTCTTCAAACCACCATTTCGCCCTTTTCATTGATACTCAATTTTTGTAAGTAAAAATGCTAAAAGTATTTTACATCGTTTTACGCCTATAAATATTGTTCAAATCTCTGTCTACATTTGTCTTTGTGTAATTTAAACAGTTTTTCTTCTGCCTCTCTAAGAGCAAAAGTTTCATAATTGTAGCTCAATGTTTAATGATACTTTATTCTAATCTTCTTTGAATTATGTTTAAAGACACGTTTTTGTCATTTTCATGAGATTTTTCTTTGCTTGGTGCAAATTAATTTCCTTGTTTTGTGTAGAAATTAATGTATTTTCTTGCCCTATTGTTGTTCATCGCTTTTGAATCCTATTATCTAAATCCACCTAGCCAGTCTTTGTATACTTCTGTACCAACTTAGTGTAGCGTCTATGACACTTTAATGAAAAAAGTAGTTTAATATCTTTTCTTATACACTTATTTCGTTTTCATACAAAACAACTCTCAGCGAGCGTAGAGCACAAACACTTATGTGGAAATTACTAAAGGGGTTTCCAATAAGGACTTGACAACTTTTTTTCAAAATAAAATGCAGACCATTTGAGATATTTCAAAAACTTTATTATCGAGTTGAAGTACAATCAAAACATTTATGAATGGAACTCGACTTCGTTCATATGGCCACCGCGGCCACGTTTGCAGCGGTCAATTCGTTGGACCCAATTTTCGATGACTCGACAATTCGGTTGAAACGGCTGCTATTTCTCATTCAATGTTGGCTCTGAGCTCTTCCAACGTTGTCGGCTTGTTGGCATAGACCAATGACTTGACGTAGCTCCAAAGAAAAAAGTCTAGAGGCGTTAAATCGCACGAACGAGGCGGCCAATCGACTGGTCCATTTCTTGAGATAACACGCTCATCAAACTTACTCTTCAGTAAATCGATTGTAACGTGTGCTGTGTGGCTTGTGGCACCGTCCTGCTGAAACCACATGTTGTCCAAGTCCATATCTTCCAATTCGGGTAAAAAATAATCGGTAATCATGGCGCGATAACGATTACCATTCACAGTAACGTGACGATCATTATCGTCGACGAAAAACTATGGCCCTATGATGCCGCCGGCATGCAAACCGCATCAAACAGTTACTTTTTGTGGATGAAGAAGTGCTTCATGAAGCACATGTGGATTTTCACTCGACCAATAACGCATATTTTGCTTATTGACGAACCCATTGAGCCAAAAATGAGCTTCGTCACTGAAAATGATTTTGCGATGAAATTGATCATCTTGGCGAATCTTTTCCAGAGGCCAATCGGAGAACGTACGTCGCTTCAAATGGTCCATCGACTTCAATTCTTGAGTCAGCTTGATCTTGTATTGCAGTAAACCAAGATCCTTACGCAAAATTCGCCATAAAGTGGTCTGGGCGATGCCCAACTCTTGAGAACGCCGTGGAATTGACTGATTTGGATCATTTGCTACGGACGTTTCAACGACAGCGATATTTTCGACACTTCGACCAACCCGTTGTCTCACTGGCACGGCAACATCACACAACGAATATGTAGACTCAAATTTTTGCACTAAACTTGTTACTGCCTGTCTACTAGGGCGAGAATTACGACCGAAAATCGGAGTTAACGCTCTTAAAGTAGCGGTCACCGACTCCGAATTTCTGTAGTAAATTTTTATAATTTGCAGACGTTGTTCGTTCGTGTACTTTACCATGATGAAAATGTTAAGTTTACTGAATAAATTGACAATGACAGTTCGATGATTAGTGAAGGGTGCGTTCACAAATTGAATTAAAAGTTGTCAAGTCCCTATTGGAAAACCCTTTATAAGTATTTCCCGCGTACTAGTTCAAATTTTAGCATACAGAAAGATATTATCGACTTACATATTTTATATTAATAATGTACAATTCCAACGTATCAACGTCTAGAAAAAATCGGAATCTATAATAGTAAACTAAAGCTTTTTCGGTAGAATACACTTCCTTCGACGATAATAAATAACTCATTGAGTTTTTCGGATGGGAAACGAAATACAAATAACAAAATAACGTTTTCACGTTTTAGTTTATGATGAGTTTTAAAATTCAGTCTTTTTATTTAATATATGTTTTTAGTTGTATTTTCAAAAAGAATCCTTTCCGATATTTGTTTTGTTCTTCCAATTTTCTAGGAATATCTTTAAATTGAACTCTTGTCAATATTTTATATTCTCTAACATAACAGTTGCAAGCATATATAAATATATAATTAAAATGTAGAAATCTACATTTTAATAACTGTATGATTATTTATGTAGATGCTTATTTTTGAGCTGAGCACCGTAGGTGTGCGCTTGATAGGTGCATAAAATAAAGTAAATAGTAAGTTGTAATTTATTAAGCCTGATGAAACACTTACTGTTTTAAGCGTTTTCGGTGAAGTTACAAACTAGATAGGATCTGTTTAATATTTGAAGCATATGATATGTTTCCACAGTTGTTTCAGCAAACCAAGTGCGCTTGTAGGATGAAGTGTCCTTGTTTGAAGAGAACGACCATTCTACTAATGATGTAATATTTGTATAATTGAAATAATCTTTGAAACTAATTAACGGTTCTGTAGAGACGTCTTCACAAATTTGTGTTAATATGGTATAAAATCTGGGGTCACAACACTTTCAAACTTTTCTAAAATGCAATCATTTTTGCGTCTTTTACAGTGCATAGCTGTGCGTGAATAGCGTTCACTATTAGGACTGATTTCTCTGGTGACCACGAAGGCCCCTGTAATTTTTCTATTCCCTCCACTACTAGTAATTGCGAATAGTTTGTAAATCCATTTTAATCTATCTTGAAATTTAGTTTGGCTTTTCTTGATAACCGCAGCTTCTTTTGGATTGAATTTTAAGATCCCCTTATTTATATCCTCAAAATACTTATGATAGTGAAAGGCTATCTGTCGCCAACGTGTTAGAATCGTCTGCGTGGTTCAGGGATATACGGGCACATCTCATTTTTGAATACGTACGTTTCTGTCATAAGATGTAAAGCATTGATTTTACTGGTAACATGTAAGAAGTTATCACAGTCTTCTATAAGAAATTGACTTACAAAACTCATAATTGCGAAGGTGTCGGTCGTAAGCATGAAGAGTTTCTTGGTTTCAAATTTTTACAATACCATATTACTTCGGCAGTACATTACTGTACACTTATGGAAGCAAGTAAGACTGAAGACGATAGTTAATGTGTTTCCATTGTACGTATTATAATATTATATTAACAAAATATTTTTTTACAATCTTTTGTTTCGTTCACACATAGCCACAGTTTCTTATTTTCAGTTCTTATTTAATTCTATTTCCAATACATTCACGAGCAGATGGTATAAAATTTTGTAATGTTTTCCGACAAGGTAATATATAGTTCTCGTATTTATTTCAGAATAAAGTAAATGATTCATTGTTTAAAGTAAACGATAGATTACACAAAATAAGTATTACACATTGTAATTGTGCTTCACACTATTCATGTGTCATTTTTAGTTACCTTTCGTTCAGCACATTAGAGATATAGTGCTAACTAAACATTTGATTTTTGTCCCATCGTAAATTAAATCCGTTAAATCTTTATTAAACTTATTTATTGCGTCTGACGATGATCGTTTTCTCGAACTATGTAACTATAATATTATTACATACGACGTACAACAGTCCATAATGAAGTCTACATATCCATTCACATCTTCATTATTTATTAAAAATGGGCGATTGATGGATCAGAGACAAAATACATCAATCGATGCTACGCTTATTCATAATAATATTGCTGTATATTAATAATGGTTCAATAATTTCCAAACACAGTTTATAACAAAATAAACACTAAAATCAAAACAGAAGTAGTAAGCTACATTTTAAATTCTCATTTTGTTCTTAATATTTATTTTCTAATACTGTCTCCTAGCATATGTTGAAGTTGAGATGCGATGTACATACATTTAAGTGTTATAGAGGCAATTTATCACATGGGAATACATTACGTAATAATTAACACGGACAATTTAATTTCTAGTCATAAATTAATTGTAAGACAATAATTTGTACGTGATTTATTAAGACGTTTGTTGCCTCCTTTACATGTACGCCAGAGTTGTATGTATGTGTAAATGTATATGTATTCTAATTCAGTTTCCATGTACATATATAACAGTAATGTGTGCATATATAAACATACTCGCGAAATATTGTCCGCACGCATTGCATATTAAACTAACGAAGCTTGACTTTACAGCTGTTTTAGTACTACATTCTGGCCCATGTTGAATACATTTCACATGTATTTTATTTACACACATGTGTAATAGCGTAGTATATTTTGTTCCACTATTCCTAATAAAATTATAAATTTGCCAAAATCATATTAGTAATCGTTTAAATTAAAGTGTATTTTGTTCCTTAAATAGTGATTTGAGTATTAAAATCTGTACAAACCAATAAGTATCATAAAATTGTATATACCGAACATGGTTTGAGTTTTGAGAAATTTGGATATAATGTGAAATGACGTGACACAAATACTGTGAAATGCAAGAGCAAGATTGGAAATTTGCACGAGTTTGGCAGGAAACCTGTTCTCTATATGCTGAAAATTATGAAGTAACATAATATAATTATTAGATTAAAATAGAATATGTAAATTCATATAGCGTCTGCCTGATTTTCAAAAAGTAAATATGTCTAGAGGTCATTTCATCTTTCGTCGTAAGTCGAGAGATGAAATGTTATATTATAAATGTACAAACCAATTTAACTCGTAAGGGTTTAAAATATGTATAACATCTACATGCCAAGTGGATTGAAATATTCCTAAGAATAAAATCAGTAAGTAATAGTGAAAGTAATGCCAAATGATTAACATATTTTTGTTCAAGATGTTGAACAATAATTAAAAAAGATTATTGTATCCCACAAAGTCGATACCTGACTAATTTCAAGTTAACGAAATAAACTATAAAATGTTCACTTAATACTATAGGCGTTTATTACAAAAACAATATTATGTGCATTTAGTGTTAAATTAAAAAAGGTTAAGGCCTAATTTCATACACTTAATTGATACTAATAAGAGTATGGACAAGATCGCATAAGGGATATAAATTAATATTTATCGAGACTCCTATGCTATAGAATCGATTTTCAGTTATAAGGACATCCATACTTTCTGTCGATACGGCAATAATAGTCTCAAGCAGAAATTCTGCAACACAATTTATATTTGGACCAAAATTAATTCAAAAATCGATATTGAAACAGCGTCTATTTGTAGTGAATAAAAATAATAATAATAAAAAATATATTCTATAAAATGCCTTATACATATTTAGGAAAGCGTTTAGAGAGATTAATTTGGAGAAAAATATGTGTAAAAAGGTAGCACCTCGGTTAGAATGAATTTTCTATTGAAAATTAAATTCAATTTTAAAACTACTCTAAAACTCATGTAGACATATATGTAGCATAGAATTATGACACATAATTGTCAATTCCAATATTTAAATCATATGCAGATTTCAGTCAAAGGTAGTGACAATGGTATATGTATAGTATGCAATATCAAGATGCCGGAATACTTCAGTTGAAAGAAGAAATGCATATCTGTGTAACACATGACAAGAACAGACTAAACGTGCACTCTAACATATTGGCAAGAAATGTTATGAAGTAACAGCGTAGAAAACATAGACATTACAAATAATTAATAAAATGAACAGAATATATGTACTTCTATCAAATAATAATAACAATAATACAATTTATTGTTTAGCATGTCAACTTCATTTCAGGACAAAAATAAAAAATATAAAGAACGTATAAAAAGTAAATAAATATAGACATAAGAATAGTTTTAAGTACATCTTCAACATCGGTTTCCGGTAAAGGTACCAGACCAATTGAAATAAATATATTTAAAAAATGCCAGAAACTGTGAAGCATAGGAATTTTAAAAATCAACGTTGATTTTTTTCAAAGAAATGTTGATATCCTAAAAAGCATATCAAGAAAACTCAAGCTTATTTACAACGAAAGTAAAATATAAGAATGTTGAACGAAAATATAAGTCTATTCCACAAAAACACGCCCCAATAATTGAAATAATTAGTTTTAGAGAATAAGAATTGGGTCTTTTTCTTAAAAAGTATTATAACATATATACATTACTAAATTAGGACATTCATAGAGAAATATGATTGAATACTGATTAAAACGGCATGAAAATATACAAATAAAACATCACCGACACGAAAAATGCACCAGCATTAATTTTCAAGAAAAAGAAACCCTGAAACATTAGTAAGGAGTTAATCAGTGCGAGTTTTTGTGACTAACTAAAACGTATGCTTGTATATATTTACTAATATAAAGTTTTGTTAAGAAATAGCATTAAGTAAGATCTAATTTATCATATAATTTCAGAAAAAAGTAATATCAAAGAAAAAGAAGAATTATTGAATGTTCCATTAAATATTAATATTCTGTGTTGTCTCTACAAGCTTGGATAAGCACGTTTATTCTTCCGGACATGCTTTGAATTAGTGTTTTGCTTCATTTTGAGTAGTAACTTTACACTCCTCTAAGAGTGCTGCTCTCAGTTATTCTAGCGTTTTGAAAGCAGAAACACTGTTTCTACTGCTACATGTTCTACATGCTATCTATGGAATGTTAGTCTCAGATATGTCCGCACAATTCGAGCAAATGTACTTGTTAGTGGCCTCTGGGGCCAAAGTACAACTCGTTTTTATATCTCCATATTTATATCTGCCTACATTATAACAGAACCTCTTCATATACTTCTGGCTTAAATGTGCGCTTGGTTAAACGTTATCATTTTCGTCGTCAGACCTGCCGTCCATTAGAAAATCTCAAATAAACCTAAATTCATTTGTAAATGGCACAGGCCCCTAATCATTTGCATTCCAATTTTGATGTTCCCTTGTAAGTTGCAAGCAAACTATTCGATGTTCCCTGAGAAGCTCTAGTCCGGGAGTGAATCTTTTAGATAATAAGATTCGCCTCCCTTAAGCTTCTTCAAACTGTTCACATTTCGTACTAGCTGTAATTCGTTTCTGACGTCCACAGCAACTAGATGTTGACTTTTTTAAGCATAACAATATGACATAACGATCCTCTCGTTGTTAGTTTTTCTAAAAGGCCCAGTCCCATGAAGTCTGGTGTAATGTATCTGTTTGTATAAAGCATGTATGAACATGTACTTTTGTACGAAATATAAATCCGTTAGCCACATAACGCTGATTTCCTCCGCCATCAATTCATGTCATTTAAGGTCTTGTTCGTCATATATTTATTTTAATGGTTTTCACTCTTGTCTCTTTCCAATTTTCAGTGTATCTTAGGGTCTAATTTTGGGTCTCTACTATTTAATATTATCACTAGCAATCTGCTCCATTCTTTAACTACAGGGTTTTGAGTTACGCGAAAACCTGAAGATAACTGGTATTGAGGATTATCACGGGCTGGATAATAACTTGAAGTAGGTCCATAGTGTAGGGAAAACATTTCTCTGAACATTAACAAATGTGCCACTGTGCCATGTTTCGGAATTGTCAACTCGCTTCAGAATGCTTATGGGGTCGACGGGGTTGAGGTTTTTCGCGGTAAGGGGTTTCGGGATTCTCTTTGATGTATCTCTTCTGTTCACTAACCATATCTCTTTCTTCCGCAACTCTACTGCAAGTCCTTGGATTTCTTGCTTCGAACTTGTTGGAACTTTGACAGTCTTTCGACCCTTCATTGCTTTTGTTCTTAATAAGTTGGCGTATAGCGCTGTAGTGTGGTATCCATTTTACGTTTACCATCGGACCACTTTAGAAGGCACCCATAAGCGTTTTTTAAAATATCTCGATTTCAAGTGTGAAGGCTTTTATCCTACACATGGGTGGACTACGGTTCTTTGTTTGATCGACATGGTTTCCGCTTCATCACTAGTAGAAGGAAAAAAGCGAGTACAACTTTTTTTTTGAGATTAACCAATATCAGTGATTGTTGGGGCGTTTTACCTTACATTTTTTCTTGTCCTATCTTATCGCACTTGCTTGTCTACCGCATTCCTGATTCCGACGGCCAAAACTAACGTAAGACACCTCTGCTGTACATGGTGCGGAATTGCGATGACTTTTATCTGGACCCATTTCTTTAATCTTTTTTACTTTATATTGTTACTATTTCTTTTTTTTTCAATTTTTGTTATTATTATTGCTATTATGTTATAATAAAAGCCACCGGTTTTGCACTGACATTTTATATGTTTAAAACACGCTAATTAACCATGATGATATCAAAAGACAAAAAATAAGTGATAAGGTTATCAAACAAAGAATTATCAAACAATCTATGCCCTAACAAATTTTATATTGGGTAGGAACAATTTGGTCTTATTTGGCTATTACCCGGATATTATCGAAAATAATAGACAAATCACTATATGTTTTCTAATAATGTCAAAGTTAATAATAATTTTAAAGAAATCAACTGACATAAACAAAATATAAAATATCAGTGTAATTTAGAAAAAAGACATTGTCGGCGATGTAGTTTTGAAACGGTATTTCAATAAAACAGAGAAATCATGGAGTTTCCTATGTTTTGGTGAAAACAATAGTAACATGAGGAGTTGTTTTTTGTTCTGTTTGTATTATTAGATGTACCAATCTAAAAATTATTATAATTAAATAAGACAAATTCTTTATTTATTTATAGGATTCTTAAAATTATACAATATATCTAAATCTAAAAATTTTTTGATAAAAAAGATTTATTATGCGTGTTAAAGTTCGTGCAAGTTGGGGTGTTACTTATGTACGACTATAAGTAATGATTATGTATGTATATTGTTATTTTTTTGCTAATGTCTTATTTTATTACATTTATTTTGGGTACGGAATTTTTTATTAAATATAATAAATTAATTTTATAAAGAACAAACAAAATCAATGAAATTTTGTAATTAATTAGTCTATAAAAAATTATATATATGTACTTTAAAAGCCTTTCATTTCATTAATTAATATAAACAATTAAATTGGATCTACAAGTACATTTGATTTTAATAGTAAGAAATACTTAGGAAGTGTTGATTTTGAGGTTTACCATATATTTATTTATTTGTTTCTTGTTAGATGACTATTTCTAAAACTTAGACCTAATTCATATTTTATTTTCTATTAATTTCAGCAATACTCTTTCTCTTCTCGTTTATATTCATTATTAAAGTTATCCTTATCAAACTGTCGGATAAAAAATATTTTAGCGTGTATATTAAACATAACAATTTATTATTATTTTATGTAAGTTAAATTTCTTCCACCTATATATTTTATCCTAGTTGTTTAAACTATAAATAATGTTATGCTTAATTTTGAATTAGCTTCTCTTAGATTTGTTAATTTTCGTTATTGTAATACTCTTTTAGATGAAGATGAAAGTGCAAAATTTCATACACTACCCGCAAGTCTATTCATTATTGGCTCATTTGCTCTACTTGCTATGGCGAATAGTTTGTCTAAAACATCTGCATTATAACTATTTTAATACTGAAAGAGGTAATTGGATATTAGTGAGTTTGGTTCTAGGGTGAGGTAAGAGGTACTTAATTTTCTTCAACTATAGAATATTCTGTTTTATGCCTAATGCAGTTTTTATATTATTACACTTATATAAATTAAATATGTATTATGCACCTTAAGTGAATACAATGTTTTGTGATTATAAATAATGCCCCAAAATTTTTTGTTTTGTTAACATTATTATTAATTAAAGTATTTGTAAGAATGTAGGATATTGAGTCATGCTTAATAGTTATGGAAGCAGTATTTAAATTCGGATTTGTGAATAACATGTTTATGCTCACATAAGCATTGCAATAAAGCCAAGCTGGTGACCATTTCTTTACAGATGTTAATTACCAATGTTTACTTAAGGTGCATTTTACATATAGTATGCTGATCAAATTATTTAATAATAATATAATAATAATAATTTAAGATATCAATTTTAAGAAGTTTTAGAACGTGCCACCATCAATAATTCTGTGTATTGTAGAATATTGTTTGATGTGTAAACTATTGATATGTGAAACGTTTTATAACTAATCAGAACTTATGGTTCAAACAAACAGTATTCATTACAATGTCTGTAATTATACAGTATATAATTTAAAAAAGTGGAAACGTTTTCAAATTGAAATTTCAATACGATATATTCAACCAGCGTCTAGATATTTAAATAAAATTTTTATATTGCTGTTATATTATAATGTATTAATATATAATATTATACCATATAAATAAGACCAAAATTGAAATGAACGTGCAAAGTATCTATATATGTACGTATGTACGTATGTCTATACGCTATTTTTAACTATAAAGCTAATGCAAGTAAGTGACTAGTGCAGTTTTTTTCATATTCAAAAGCATTGACAACTATACTTGTATGATAATAATATGTATGTATAAAAATGGATACTCTATAAATTTCAGACTATATTTTAAAAAAATAATATGCTACGACTTTCCGACTTAATAACTAAATTAATAACGTCACGTGTTTAACTTTTTTTGAAATTCGAATTACATATTTACACATATGCATGTCTGTATGATTTTTCTGGTTGGTACATGTAGCTACATACATACATACATACATACATACATACATATATATATACACACACACACTAATTTTCACGTTTCCGTTGTACTATTGTTAGTCTTTCATTTTTCAAATTTCTGCAATAGATCATTTGTAGCATACAGTTGATCATATTACTTAATAAAGTTTGTAATTTTATTATGATCTTCAATATTATTTTACTTATATTACGAGTATTCAAAAGTGCATTGCAATATAATATTAGAATTAAACCAGTAGAAATCACAAATTATGGGTTATTTCATTGGAGAATAATTATAAACTGATTTCATTGCATTTAACTAGTTTTAATTTGTTTTTCTGTTGGAGTAAAGGTGTTGTACTTTTGTAAATTATTATGTACTTAATAGTTGATGTATATTATTTTGTTATTAAATAAAATATTATAATTTTGT
Source organism: Dermolepida albohirtum (assembly GCA_031893035.1). Classification (NCBI taxonomy): domain Eukaryota; kingdom Metazoa; phylum Arthropoda; class Insecta; order Coleoptera; family Scarabaeidae; genus Dermolepida; species Dermolepida albohirtum. The sequence continues at coordinate 6,072 of JAVIWB010000800.1, read as the reverse complement.
GTTGTTTCATTACCATAGTATAATTTTATTTTAGAATTGCTTAATTTAATTATGGTCTTTTCTAAATTTCTTGGAAACCAGAAAGTATTACAAAATTATCATCTTGATTAAAAAATAAGTATCAAAAAAGGTCCAAATTGCCGGAAAATAGGTAGGTCAATCTTTTGTATGAACTTTTTTTCTTTTATTATGTCAACAAAATAGATATTAAAGTTTCTTTTCTCTAAGTTCTATTTCAGTAAAAAAAATCAAAATGTAATTTTGTCCCGGGTAAAATAATACTTAGGTGAAAATATTTAATGTAGTACACGTAAAGGGATTTCCAATAAGGACTTGACAACTTTTTTTCAAAATAAAATGCAGACCATTTGAGATATTTCAAAAACTTTATTATCGGGTTGAAGTACAATCAAAACATTTATGAATGGAACTCGACTTCGTTCATATGGCCACCGCGGGCACGCTTGCAGCGGTCGATTCGTTGGACCCAATTTTCGATGACTCGGCCACACAATTCGACCGAAACAGCTGCTATTTCGCGTTCAATGTTGGCTCTGAGCTCTTCCAACGTTGTCGGCTTGTTGGCATAGACCAATAACTTGACGTAGCCCCAAAGAAAAAAGTCTAGAGGCGTTAAATCGCACGAACGAGTCTTGAGATAACACGCTCATCAAACTTACTCTTCAATAAATCGATTGTAACGTGTGCTGTGTGGCTTGTGGCACCATCCTGCTGAAACCACATGTTGTCCAAGCCCATATCTTCCAATTCGGCCAAAAATAATCGGTAATCATGGCGCGATAACGATTACCATTCACAGTAACGTGACGATCATTATCGTCGACGAAAAAATATGGCCCTATGCAAACCGCACCAAACAGTTATTTTTTGTGGATGAAGTGGTGTTTCATGAAGCACATGTGGATTTTCACCCGACCAATAACGCATATTTTGCTTATTGACGAACCCATTGAGCTAAAAATGAGCTTCGTCACTGAAAATGATTTTGCGATGAAATTGATCATCTTGGCGCATCTTTTCCAGAGCCCAATCGGAGAACGTACGTCGTTTCAAATGGTCCATCGGGTTCAATTCTTGAGTCAGTTTGATCTTGTATGGGTGTAAACCAAGATCCTTACGCAAAATTCGCCATAAAGTGAGCGATGCCCAACTCTTGAGAACGCCGTGGAATTGACTGATTTGGATCATTTGCTACGGACGTTTCAACGGCAGCGATATTTTCGACACTTCGACCAACCCGTTTTCTCACTGGCACGGCAACATCACACAACGAATATGTAGACTCAAATTTTTGCACTAAACTTGTTACTGCCTGTCTACTAGGGCGAGAATTACGACCGAAAATCGGAGTTAACGCTCTTAAAGTAGCGGTCACCAACTCCGAATTTCTGTAGTAAATTTTTATAATTTGCAGACAGTTCGATGATTAGTGAAAGGGTGCGTTCACAAATTGATTTAAAAGTTGTCAAGTCCCTATTGGAAAACCCTTTATAACCATAAGCTAACGTTGCCCAAATATATTCGACTGTCTGATAAGTAGAGCGGCGACGAAAGTGGCAATACCATAGGCGGTACGGTAGAACGGGCAATTGGTGCGCAGTGAATGAGATCATTCACATCAAATACAATACGGTTCACGGTTGGTGTTTAAGTGTAAATTATAAACTGCGGCGAAAGTGTCCGTAGCAGTGCCGTGTCTAGACTTATTCTTACACAATTAATGCTTACCTAGTAATATGTAATTTCATAACCCTGGTAATGTGTTGTGGAAGTAACTGTACATCTGCATCATTGCATACGTCTCTACGGTTGTTTCTGTAAATGACGTACTTCGCGACGAGAAAATGTTTTTGTATAGAGAAAAAGATCGTTCGGCGTCTATTGATGTAATTTTGGCAGAAAGAAGCTGTTGTTCAAAATCATTCCAGGGCTCACTATTTGCACATTTGTCATAAATAGTTCGTAAAACATGCAAGTCCGGATTTTTTTTTAAAACACTTAATAATTTTTGATGAGCTCGTACACCAGCAGCGTCAGTTAAACTATGCAAATGAGCGGTCACATTTTGCACTATGCATAGTGATGCGTCTAAGGGCAGCGAATCGTTTTCGTTTTGAAGTTTTGTAATTGCTTCTACTAATGGATGGTAATTGTTATATATTGTATGCAGATCTTCCAGAATTTGGGGATTTTCAAATTGATGTTGACTGTCTCTGATTGCTTGGGATTCGGTTGGCCTACATTTTGATATAACGGATTTAACTTTGTGAAAATTCTTATGGTAATAAAAAGCTGCATTTAGCCACGTGCCCCATCGTGTAAGAATGGGTTCCGGTGGTTCCGAAATATCTGGACAAGTTTTATGAAATTCTTTAAGTCGTTTAGGGGATTTAAGAAACACTTGTTTGGTGGATCCAATCAAATGATCAACGTTTTTATAACTACTTCCAACATTTTCAGCAACTAAATGAAGAGCATGGAGTACACAAGTTATGTGTATTAATTTAGGAAAAGTTACTTTTAGTAAACGTCCGAGTAGTAACATAGTAGCAGCACCGTCTGTTACAAGCATGCAGACTTGAGTACTATGAATGTGAAATTTCTTTAAGGTGTTCATTATTATTTGCCGCAGTACATGCTTGTATACGTTTACAGGCTAACAAATAGGGCTGTGAAAATGTGTTGGCTGATAAAATACGTACGATTACGTTTATTATACTATTTTTTTTTAAATCAGTAGTCTCATCTACAGTAATCCACACATTTTTATTATGCAATTCTCTTCTTGCTATATTTTCAAGCCTCTCTCTTAAACGCGGCAAATGTTTCTGTAAAGTTCTTCTTGCAGGTAATTTTTAATTTGGCAGATATTTATTCCAGAACACTTGAAAAGGGCGTTTGCTGATTAAACGAAGCGGCAAATTACATGCAGTCAACATAAATAAAAAATCATAAAAGAATGTTGCATAAGGTATTTAATTTCTTTTGTTCAGTTTATGTATTGCACTGTTCACATGTTTTTTACAATTGTCTTTCTTCCGTATTATAAGTCGCTTATTACAAACCAAACACAATACTGCACATCCATCATACTTTAAATCGGGAAATTCTGCTATGTATTTTCTAACCGACGTAGCAAACGGAACAGACTTTCGCGACATGTTTGTGTGAAGTTATTATAAACACTAACCGTGAACCATTTTGTAGTTGATGTGAATGATCTCATTCACTGCGCACCAATTGCCCGTTCTACCGTACCGCCTATGGTATTGCCACTTTCGTCGCCGCTCTACTGATAAGTCATGACGTATTCTGCAAGTCCTTCATTAATATAAAAGATCAATTAGTTATAACGTGTCTTCCAATAGAGACTTCCGAACTTTGACAGCTGATAGCGGCCATATTGTTGAAACTGCGTCTGTCGCGTCTGTCCTCATTTATTCAGTCTGTTTTGCCAAATCACCATGGACGGATATAGCGTTCAACAACACGGGTAAATGATAAAATTGTTTTATCAAAATGGGTCTTCTGTTCGGGCAACGTTCCGCGCGCTTCGCTCATTTTACGGTCGCCATAATCATCCTACGGAGAGGACTATTCGCAGTGTGGTGAATAAATTTGAGTCCACTACTTCAGTAAACAATGAACCGATACCCGTACGACGACGAAACGCCAGATCTGCCGAAAACATCGCCGCTGTCCGTGAGAGTGTGCAGGAGAACCCGAGGTAGTCGATTTCGCGACCCTCACAAGAACCCGGCCTTTCGCAGACTACAACTTGGCGAATTTTGCGTTGCGACTTGAGCCTGCACCCGTACAAAATTCAACCGATCCAGGAGTTTAAGGTAAACGACCAGAGACAACGACGTGTGTTCGCTGAACGGGCCCTGGAGCAGTTGAAAACTGACCCTAATTTTCATCGAAAAATAATCTTCAGCGACGGGGGCCATTTCTGGATGAATGGGTACATCGACAAACAAATTGTCAAATTTGGGACGATACCAATCTACATGAGATCCAAGAGCGTCCAATGCATTCTGAGAAAGCCACCGTTTGGTGTGAATTTTGGTCTGGCGGCGTCATCGGTACAAATTTCTTTAAGAACGATGTTGGCCAGGCCGTCACCGTCAACGGCGAACGCTATAGGTCGATGATTACAAACCTGGCCTCAATTGGATGATATGTACACCAACGACATGTGGTTTCAACAGGACGTAGTTACGTGCCACACAGCTCATGCCACATTAGACATTCTGCACGAGCGATTTGAGGGCATAGGCATCTCACGTGGAGGTGGCCACCGAAATCGTGCGATTTGACTCCGTTAGACTTTTCTTGTGGGGTTTTCTTAAGTTGCAGGTCTATGTGAATAAGCCACAAACCACAGCGGCTCTCAAGGCCAACATAACCTATGTTATGGGTCAAATTCAGCCTGATTTATGCGCCAGTCATGGAAAATTGGACATTTCATCAGCGAAGCTGCGGCGGACATTTGCACGAAGTTATATTTCATACATAATGGCATCGACAAGCCTTTCAAACGAATAAAAAATTTCGATGATATCTCACACACTTTGTTATATTTAAATTTAAAGATAGGAAGAGCTTAATGAAAGACTCGTTATATTGTCCGTTGTTGCTACCTTTCGGTAATCACAAACCGAATTCTTCGTTCATAGAAGGACCACCTTTTATCGACGAAAAACTCGACTCCGTTAGACTTTTTTTGTGGGGTTTTCTTAAGTTGCAGGTCTATGTGACAAAGCCACAAACCACAGCGGCTCTCAAAGCCAACATAACCTATGCTGTCGGTCAAATTCAGCCGGATTTATGCGCCAGTCATGGAAAATTGGACATTTCATCAGCGAAGCTGCAGCGGACATTTGCACAATGTTATATTTCACACATAATGGCATCGACAAGCCTTTCAAACGAATAAAAAATTTCGATGATATCTCACACATTTTGTTATATTTAAATTTAAAAATAGGAAGAGCTTAATGAAAGACTCGTTATATTGTCCGTTATTGCTATCTTTCGGTAATCACAAACCGAATTCTTCGTTCATAGAAGGACCAACTTTTATCGACGAAAAACTTTACAGGGTGCTGATTCGCAGCATCACCTTGTTTTATGTTTGTCGGTTCGTGGATATTTTAATACAGAAGTAAATTCAGAAACGACTATTTAAACGTATGTACAATATGATGCACAAAGAGAGCGAGAGATAGGCTACATATGCATATATGTATCTAATTGAACAATGCATATACGTATGTGACATCTTAAAATGCAATACAGTAATGAATAATAAAAAAATAATCATTGAATGTGTATATCAATAATAGTCATAGTCTGGCAATTGTATGGGTTTTTTAATTCGGTTACTTTTTCTATGAAAATTTGGCGCGGTATCATTATTGGACTTCTCCACCATTCTTTCTTTCGTCGGGTAGTTCTTCCTTTCATCTTTTGTTTGAACAATATTGGGTTTCGAAAAATGAATTCGATTTCTATTGGACTTCGTATAATGTAAGACATAGGTTACGCTCCAATCCGTGTGATAATTCCAGGAGTCCAAGTTGATGATTGGGGGTTTTTCTTAAGATATATATTGTCGCAATTTTGAAAGATTTCAAGGTTTTTGAGATATTTATTATAGTACTCTTAATATTTTCCTGATTGCAGTAAATACATTTTTTGTATTTATGTATTTAATTTTACTAAAGTAGGTTTTAAATTATTGTCTGATGTTAGTACTTTGGTTTTTAAACTACGGTACACATAACTGAGCTGGCGAACGTAATACAAATGTGTGTTTCTGTAATTAAGCAAAGCAATGTGTGAGTCTGTATTATTTTTAAAAAGCAATGTATGAATCTGTGTATATGTTTGTGGATCCAATAGTTCTTTCAACTAAACTATTTGATTGATTGTGGTATAGACTAGTAACTGTTCGAAAATATATCAAACATTTGCGAAATCTTTAAACAGCTGAATTAAAGCGAGGACCACAATCTCTAACTAATTCATATGGAATTCCGTGTCGGG
>JAVIWB010000799.1:0-17509 GCA_031893035.1 Dermolepida albohirtum | reverse complement strand
CCACTTGAGGATAATTAATAAACGGTTTGAAGTTATTAGAGAGCTATTGTTAGTAATTTCGAAACCAACGAGCATACAAAATTTCTTTCCCTACATATTTCTCGAAAATATTTATCCACTTGAGGATAATTAATAAACGGTTTGAAGTTATTAGAGAGCTATTGATAGTAATTTCGAAGCCAACGGGCATACAAAATTTCTCTCCCCACATGTTTCTCGAAAATATTTATCCACTTAAGGATAATTAATAAACGGTTTGAAGTTATTAGAGAGCTATTGCTAGTGATTTCGAAGACAACGGGCATACAAAATTTCTCTCCCCACATATTTCTCGAAAATATTTATCCACTTGAGGATAATTATTAAACGGTTTGAAGTTATTAGAGAGCTATTGTTAGTAATTTAGAAGCCAACGGGCATACAAAATTTCTATCCCCACATATTTCTCGAAAATATTTATCCACTTGATGATAATTAATAAACGTTTTGAAGTTAGTAGAGAGCTATTGTTAGTAATTTTGAAACCAACGGGCATACAAAATTTCTCTCCCCACATATTTCTCGAAAATATTTATCCACTTGAGTATAATTAATAAACGGTTTGAAGTTATTAGAGAGCTATTGTTAGTAATTTCGAAACCAACGGGCATACAAAATTTCTCTCCCCACATATTTCTCGAAAATATTTATCCACTTGAGTATAATTAATAAACGGTTTGAAGTTATTAGAGAGCTATTATTAGTAATTTCGATGCCAACAGGCATACAAAATTTTTCTCCCCACATATTTCTCGTAAGTATTTATCCACTTAAGGATAATTAATAAACAGTTTGAAGTTGTTAGAGAGCTATTGTTAGTAATTTCGAAACCAACGGACATACAAAATTTTTCACCACACGTTCTTCTCGAAAATATTTATACGTCAGAGTATTTTTAATAACTGGTTTGAAGTTATGAAATATATAAATAGTTTGCTCAGGAGTGATCAAGTGAGTGATATTTGTCAAATAGCCTTAAATGTGTAATGAAGTGTCATGCGCGTGGATTCAGTTAAGTGGCACTGGCGATTCTGTAGAATAAACAGGTTTCGACATTTTTGTGAAAAAGGGATTAAATTTATGTTCTAGTTGTGATACTGTACAGTAGGCCTTATCACCTAGTGAAAAAATTGTATCTCTACAAGAATTAGCGCGAAAATACAAGTGCGGTTAAAACATAAATTCAAAAAAATGTAATATTAAAAAATGAGCAAGCAATGTGAATAAAAATGTGAATCGAAATTTTTTAATTTGTATGAGGAAGTCAGAAAATTGATTTTTGCATAGTTTCTAAGATCGCTTTCTCGAGTATTGCATGCAGATATCCCAATTTTATAACATAAAGTTAGAAACTTCCTAGAACAGTTAGATAAAGCCGACTTTATCGGAAGTAATGATTTGAAATTGGTTTCAAAGAAGTGGATAAAATTCAAAGTATCTGTATGATCTTGGTTGTGAAATTTATATCGAAATTGATGTATACGTCAAAGAAAATGAAGTACGTGGGATGCCTTTTAAGCTTTGCATAATGGGACATAGCGGGCGTCACTAATCAAATGTCAGTACTAAAAATTAATACACATCTTCAGTTAGCCTAATTTCAAAGTTTCAATGCGATATGTGTAGTGTTGTAGCTACAACGAACTGTCAAAATCGACAAGTTAGTTAAAAAATGGACTTAAACCAATTTTTTATAGTTTTTGAAGACAATTTTCTCAATAAGAATGCCTCACCGAGTTGTTTACTGTTTTCGGCAATGAAGCACCACGTCAATCAATAATTTCTCGTTGGTACAGAGAATTCAAAAGTGAACGGATTAGTTTTAGCGTTCAAGAACAGGTTCACCAAAAACGCCAGTCATTCAGGAAAACGTTGATGCTATGCGCAAGATCATTAACGAAGATCAACGTCTGACATATCGCCAAATCGAAGCAATATTGGGGATTTCAAAGACCTAATTTCAAAAAATTTCGCATAAGGAATTGTGTGTAAAAAATTAGTTTGCCGTTGGATATCGCATCTGTTGACCGAAGTACAGAAAGCAGCTCGGGTGAATTGGTATCAAAAAATTCTAGATCGCCTTAACGCCGGAAGCTTTAAAAACGTGTACAACATTGTCAATGGCGACGAATCTTGGATTTACTCATGCGAGTCAGAAAAGAATCGCTAATCGTCTGTTTGGGTGTTCCAAGATGAAGAAAAGCTGACAAAAACTATCTTTTCAGTGTCTCCAAAAGATGGTCGCGACATTTGTCTCGAAAGCGGGTCATGTAGCAACAGTTCCTCTACAAGATTAAAAAACTGATACTGACGATTGCTATGCAACCATTTGTTTATAGCTGAGCTTCGAAAAACCAATCCCGAACGTCCTCCACCAAGACAATGCAAGTTTGCATACAGTACGCAAAAAAATTTAATTTTCAACGTAACTAAAGGTCAAATTGTTGAACCATCCTCCGTACAGTCCGGACGTAATTTCCAACGATTTGTTTACCTTTCCAAAAATCAGAAACGGACTGTGTGGTCAAAGGTTTCAGTCGCCGGAAGTGGCACTCGATGTCTTCAAAAACGCAATTTTGGCTGTACCAACAAACGTGTATTTCGAGCGCATGTATAAGTGCATTAATCTTCGTTGAGGATACTTTGAAAAACAAGGAAGTCTTTAAAAGCTATCTGCTATTTTATATGCAAAACTAAAAGACAACCCACGTAACCTGTAAAAATTCTAAAAGCTCCGAATAAGAAATAAGAGAAGAAGTTGGGTCTGATACTGCCTGTATCTTCGCATGCTATAGAAAATGAAATAAATTAAGAAGAGGTTAATCATGTACTTGAATATGTTTCTTTTTTGGAATGCATATAATATATTAATGAACTAAAAAGCCTTGTAGATGAGCTAGAGAAAAATAAATTATTGTGAAATTAAATTTGAATCTGAAAAACATTTAATCAAAAAAATTAAACAGAAAGGACGAACATTAACGAAGAGCTTCCAAATAGAAACCATATTTTATTTTTGTGCATCTACTATTTTGGTTAACATTTTGATGTTCTATCTCCTCTTTATGTTATTGTTACGCTTCTCATTATAAAGTGTAAATAAATGTTTAGTTGAAACTCAACGTATCACTTAATTTCATTCACATATACTACATATATTAGAAGTTATGTATGCAGTTTTCTGAAGTAATCCTCTAAAACAATCACTTCTCGAAACAACTATTTTTGGACCATTTTGTGATATCGCTGGTCACGTTACATAGATTTTACTGTACACTCTTTCGAAGTGTTTAACCACGACGGGTGTAGAACCATTTTAAATGATTCTTTTCGTTTGTCTTCTATTGTAAAAGAGCCCATTAGTCACAATACTCGAGACCTGAAAGCCATTACGACTGAAAAAGTTGTCAAAAAATCCACAATTCCGTATTGAATGATTGTCGACTGACGGTACCACCTGATCTTGCTGATATTGTAAAAATCTCGATACATTTTGGTCGTTACAATTTATAACATTGTTAAAACGACATCGTTTCGATAAATGACGCCTATCAGGTATGTAGAGTTGCCGAAAAAGTCAGACCACCTGGAATTCAGCGAAAAGATCGTCGTAGTCATTGCTTTGTTCTGCAGTAGCTATTTTTTTATTAATTACGTTGTATTTGGCAATTGCCTTTACGTGCACATGTCACTGCTTGCATGGCCAATAGACGTTTTGTTCTAAAGCAATTAAAGTGATATAAGTGCTGTCACTATGATAACTTTCATGATTGTCCGTATATTATATTGGAGATAATAATGAGAAAAGAATTACAGATTGGAAAGAAAGCATAAGATAAATATTATGACTTCCCGACGAAAATGTTCACATGCGTTCTCATTAGTCGTCTGATATAATTGCACGCCCAAATTAAACATCTAGTGTCAACATTTTCGTTTCACCAACGAACTTTATTACATTTTGTCCTCTAGAAATCAATAAAAAACGTATTTTTTATGAGAGACGTCAATAAATTTCTTCGAGAAGTAATCAACTTTCCCCAGGTATCGTTCATCCGGAAATGCGCCAATATACGCACGGATGACTCTCGAATATTTCTTACTTTAAATTCAGATTCTAGTTATCATCCTCCTTGTACACTAATTCCAATGAATCTATTCTTTTCCAAATGAAATTATGCGTAAATATCTCCAAATGACACGAACGAATTCGTATATAATATATATGTATATATATATATATATATATACATTAATCACTAAGGTTGATATATAACCCCTTGTCCACATTAACTTTTGTAATTTTGTATACGCATTTCGACAACCAAGTTGTCATCATCAGCAGACAATTTCAAAGTGTCGCACCTGGTAAAACACGGCTAAAAACACCTGTACGAAAAACAAACTCCGCACGCGATCTACACCGCTCAGAACCAAGATGTACACTGTGTGTTTGTTTCACAAGGTTTTTAAAAATTATTTTTACTTAAACTAGGATGAACTACATTGAAAAAACGGATAAGTGCCTGCATGTGATTTATTACAGTGTTCCTCCTCTGACATTAAGCAGACAGAAAACGGTCGATTGTAAAGGTCCGGTCTCATTGTTATTCACCACATGGCTTAAATTCTTTAATATGTGCATGATTTCATACGTGTATAATTCTCGATAATTATACACGTTCTTTATCAAATGTAAACAATCCATATTAACACTGTGGTTATCTTCTAATACATGTCTTGCTATACCCGATTTTTCTGGTCGGTTGAATTTTATGTGCGAAAGGTGTTCTTTATACCGGGTTTCGATCCATCTTTTAGTTTGGCCGATGTATTGTTTACTGCATTCGGGATTATTAACTTTGCACAACTTTTTAACGCGTTTTTTGTGTTTTGTATTTAGATCCAGCTCCAAAAAAATTTATTAGAGAAGCTTGTAAGACTCAAATCAAACAGAACTTACAAGAACAAAAACAAAAGTAGTGCACCACGAATGGAACTTAATTAAGAGTCTCAGATCGAAAGACTGCTTTTATTTAAAAACAGACAAAGGGAATAAGTTAGTAATTTTGAACAAAAGCGACTATTTTCTAAGAGTGAAAAACTTAATCTCAGAAGAGCCCTATGTTGAATGTACGAAAACTCCATTACCAAAAATGATTAGAGACGCGTTAAAAGGTTGTGCAAAGTTAATAACCCCGAATCTGAATTATAGGCTAAGTGTAAGTAATCCGTTGATCCCTAGACTATATTGCTTACCTAAAATACACAAACTAGGCAACTCAATGAGACCAATTGTCTCAGGGATCAACTCCCCTGCTTACTTGATTTCAAAATGGCTAGTGAATGAATACAAAAATTTGCCCGAAAAAGTCGAAAGTCTCTCGGTCACTAACTCATTAGAATTTATTCAAAGGATTAAAGATTGTAAATTAGAAAAAGGGGAAATTTTAGTATCATTCGACGTAACGTCATTGTTTCCTTCGGTACCGATTCCAGAAACTTTAAAATATTTAGAAGAATTTCTTCACAAAAATAAGATTGAACAAGAGAAAATAAAGGAATACGTGAGATTAACAAACCTTTGCATGTCCCAAAATTGTTTTCAATTCGAAGGGAGGTTCTATGAACAAAAACAGGGAACTGCAATGGGCAATTGTCTTTCTCCATTCATAGCGGACCTATTTATGAGTAACTTTGAAATAGAATTAAAAAATAAAGCTATATATTTTCCAAGAATTTGGGTGATTTTCAATACACATAAATGCAACTTGGATGATTTCGTTAAACAGTAAGATTCAAAATTTCCGACAACTAAATTTACAGTAGAAAAAGAAAACAATGACAAGGTGCCTTTTTTGGACACCTAGTTATTAGGAATAATCTCAAAATAGAAATTGATATTTTCCGAAAAGAAACCAATGTCAATAAATTCATCACGGCGGACTCAAATCATAGCATGCAACAAAAGATGGCTTCATTCAAATTTCTTATTAATCGATTGATCAATTTCCCACTCACAAATGTAAGATATGAAAGAAAATTGAACGTCATTAAGAATATCGCGAGATACAATGGTTTTGATTCGAAAATAATCAATGGATTAATTAGAAAGGCCAACATAAGAAAAACAATCCGTGACACCACATGTCTATCACCACAGAGCAATCGGGATAAGCATTTTGTTTGTTTACCTCTTCACTGTATGACAAAAAATCTAAATAGTATTTTTAAAGAGCGCGGGTTTCAAGTTTGTTTCCGCTCCAATAATTCTATTAAAACGCTCGTAGGAAATGCAAAAGACAAAATCGAAGAAAATAAAAAATCGGGAATCTACCAAATTGAATGTTTAGAGTGTAGTAAACAATACATCGGCCAAACTAAACACCTTTCGCACATAAAATTCAACCAACCAGAAAAATCGGGTATAGCGAGATGTATTAGAAGACAACCACAGTGTTAATATGGATTGTTTACATTTGATAAAGAACGTGTATAATTATCGAGAGTTAGACACGTATGAAAGCATGCACATCTTAAAGAATTTAAGCCATGTGGTGAATAACAATGAGACCGGACCTTTACAATCGACCGTTTTCTGTCTGCTTAATGTCAGAGGAGGAACATTATAATAAATCACATGCAGGCACTTATCGGTCGTGACCGTATTTCCCTTTTTTCAATGTAGTTCATCCTAGTTTAAGTAAAAATAATTTTTAAAAACCTTGTGAAACAAACACACAGTGTACATCTTGGTTCTGAGCGGTGTAGATCGCGTGTGGAGTTTGTTTTTCGTACAGGTGTTTTTCGCCGTGTTTTACCAGGTGCGACACTTTGAAATTGTCTGCTGATGATGACAACTTGGTTGTCGAAATGCGTATACAAAATTACAAAAGTTAATGTGGACAAGGGGTTATATATCAACCTTAGTGATTAAGTTAATCAACCACAGGCTCCATCAAATTCAACTTCATATGTATACATATATATACACACATATATATACATATATATATATATTATTATATATATATATATATATATATATATATATATATATATATATATATATATATATATATATACAAATATAAATATAAATGTTTTAAATGAGGTCTTGGTGAGAAAAGGTGTGAATATGCATACAAAGAAATTTTGTTCGTAGTTCTACGACAATGCAATGTATAACATCAAATCTAAAGGTGTTTCAAATTGCGTTGTTTTTTTTAAGAATAAATAAAAAACAGATGGCGCACTGAATTTGTGGGTATGTGATGTATGACATTTATAAAAATGGCTTCGTACACGGTACAACAACGCGTTCAAATTGTTGAATTATTTTATGAAAATCAGCATTCTGTGAAAAGAGTTTTTAGAAACTAACGTGAATTTTATGTTTTACATAATCATCCGTCTGAAAGCACTATTGGTCGAAATATTAAAAAATTTCAGGAGACCAGTTCCGTGGACGATCAAAAAAGTGAAAAATACAGTCGTAACGGTCGTTCAAAAGAAAATATTGGTTTGGTTCGTGAAAGTGTTGCTGAAGATTCTGAAATGTCCATTAGACGACGTTCACAACAACTTGGACTTAGTTTACATAAAGATTCAACTCTGAAGGCATATAAGATTCAAATAAGACAGGAACTGAAGACACTAGATCATTTAAAAACATCGTTTATTTGTCAATTTCATCAATGAACAGCCAGCTGATTTTTCTCAAAAAGTAATGTTTTCCGACGGGCACATTTTGAACTTAGTAGCTATGTTAATAAACAAAATTGCCGTATCTGGGGTGAGGAATGTCCACGAATTATTCATGAGAAACCTATGCATCCTAAACGAGTTACTGTTTGGTGTGCATTATGGTCAGGTGGTGTAGTTGTACCTTACTTCTTTGAAAATGCTGCTGGTGAAGCTGTAACTGTCAATGGTGATCGATATCGTCGGATGATAATCGAATTTTTGTGGCCTGAATTGATGAATATTGATCTAGAAGATATGTTGTTTCAACAGGATGGCGCTATACCTCACTTTGCACACGAATCAATTGATTTATTGCGAGAAAAATTTCCTGGACGTGTAATCTGAAGAAACGGTGAAGTTAATTGGCCACTAAGATCATGTGATTTGACACCGTTAGACTATTTTCTTTGGGGTTATGTGAAAAGTCAGGTTTATAAGAACAATCCACAATCAATTCCTGCTTCGAAAGATGAAATTATTCGTGTTATTGATGAGATAGGGTCTCAATTATGTCAAAGTGTGATTGAAAATTTTAACAAAAGAGTGGGCGTCTGTGGAGCTGCAAATGATACTTCAATTATCAATAAAAAGTTTTTGAAAATGAATGCAAATTACGCGCGCGCCAAATTTGAAACACTATTTTTTTACCGTACTTTGCCTTTGGAATCGCTTGGAATTTCAAATTAGTAGACTCTAATATCTGTTTTAGAACATAATTTTAGTGTTTTTGATGATATGTACTCAGTATCAGTAATTGTAATGAGCATGGATAAGAAAACACTGCATTCGGCCCAAATTGCTGAGCCACGTTTACAGGTTGCTGAAAAGGAAAAAAATCCGTGAGCACCTAATAGGCTAATGTTTAAGTACTTAGGCAGTTTCAAATGTGTTCATGAATTTTTACCATTGATCAGACGAATTGTGATCACTTGTATTATCCTGAAGAAAAGGGACACGTTTCTCCTTTTAGTAGTGCCTTTTGCATTTATCCAGTCATGTAGTTGATCAAGAAACGATGTGACCGTTGTCTTTTTACCTTTTTGGAAGAATGCCACTGCAGCCCAAAAGACAGTACCCATAACCTTTCCGACAGAATGTACGGTCTTTGCTTCCTGCGGAGCACCTGTACCAACCTAAATCTTTTGTTGACAATTGTTTTATTTTGAGTGCATAATGATGTATTCACATTTCATCAAACGTTATTGTTTGGAGCAAAAAGACTTTGAGATGATATCTTAATTTGCCAAGTTAAGGGCTAAAATGCGTTCCTGTTCCCGCTTGGTCCACAGTTGGTTGATGCGGCATATATCTATCCTATTTTTTTATATTCAATTATAAAAATTCGAAACCATCGGTCCATAAGAAATGTGTAAAACCTACTATTTCACGCCATTTTAAATGACGATGTACGTTTTTAATAATTTCTGGTGTACCATGTTTTTTGCACACCCACTGTGTTGTTAATAGAGTACGGTTAGTTTAAACTCGACGTTTTTTGATTACAATTGAGATTTACCACCGTAGACAGACTCCAGCTCAGTCCTGTATTCGTAGTTTTTTTCGGTACTCCCCACTTTTTCTGTTTCAAAACAAGTTAAAACAGTCCGCTTTCTTTCAATTAACAAGTATACGTACGATCGCAATGAATGCAAATTTCAATATTTATGTTTTGAAGGATGGCCAAGTTAGAAAACAAATATATATAATATGCAGATAAAGTGCAAATTACTATTTGATATTATTTCAGTAGAAATGTAAATCATATTTGCGCAATGTTTCTTTTCTTTATCATTTTTCAATCGTCATAATCCTGCACATAAATCTGTGCTAGATATAATTTATAACTATGAAAAAAGAGGTTGTGTTTATTATCTCAATAAAATTACCCTATTAGTCGGAGAAAATGAAAACGTTATAAAAAGTTGAAACAAATTACTTCTGCAAATGGATTCATCGCATTTTTATTTAATACCTGTCGTTAAATAATCTGCTTATTGAACAAATGCCCAGAATTCTAACATTTTTTATGTAAGTACTATTTTTAAATATAAATGACACTGAAGACGTCTAGTCTCTTTTTATTGATTAATTTACAATAACAGCATTAGGGCTTTACTTTGACTTTATCACTGCATTTCTTATTGAGCTTTTGAATTTCTGCATTCACTGTTGGCACATTGAAGACATTTTGGATTAACACTTTGGTGCAACGTCTTATTTTGAAAATGCCGAAGGATTTTAATATTAGAAATTACTTATGGTGACCCACAGCTAAGTTATTTGTCTCCTCTTTATGAAGATATGTTTCTGTCAGTACAAACTCCTATCTAGATGTATTTCAATACTTTGTGCTGTTTATATGCTCCTAATACCGACCATTAATTGGGACAGCCGGATAGTTTTCTTTTCTATTTGGGAATGTAATATGCACGAACTTGTTCAAATTAGCTATCAATTTCCATGTTTTTAAATATTATTGAATGTTGTGAAATGACTTTTGTAGATTTTGAGATGCTTTAATTAAGTTATGAATTTGTTTAGAACGCCATAACTATTGGGTTGGCAACTAAGTACTTTCGGTTTTGTAGTATAAAATAAAACACTTTTTTTTTAAACAAAGAATAGTTTTTAATCAATTATATATTTTCTATTTTGCTCAATGACCTTTTGCCATCTTTCTCTCAGCTGCATGATTCCGCGCTCATAAAATTTCTGGTCCCTATCAGCAAAAAACTGAACCAGGTGCGAGTGAAGGTCATCGTCATTTGTGAAAGTTTTACCATTCAAAGAATTCTGCAAACTTCGAAATAAATGGTAATCAGATGGTGCTAGATCAGGGCTGTATAGGGGATGTAGCATCACTTCCCAGCCAAGCTCCAATAGTTTCCCACGAGTTGCCAAAGATGTGTGAGGCCTTGCATTATCTTGATGGAAAACTACACCTTTCCGATTTGACAATTCTGGCCGTTTTTCTTTGATTTCTTCATCCAGTTTTATTAATTGTTGACAGTAAACATCAGAATTGATCGTTTGGTTCCTTGGAAGCAGCTCAAAAACACAACACCTTTGTAATCCCACCAAACTGACAGCATGATCTTTTTTGGATGCAATTCAGCTTTCGATGTGGTTTGAGCTGGCTTATCGTGTTTGCTCCATGATCGTTTTCGAACTATGTTACTGTACAGGACCCATTTTTCATCACCAGTGATGATTCTTTTCAAGAAAGAGTCGGTTTCATTTCGTCCAAGGTGCATATAGCAAAAGTTGATTCTTTGTGTTAAATGAATTTCTTTCAAATCGTGAGGTACCCAAATATCAAGCTTATTAACTAGCACAAGACATTTTAAATATTTTTCAATTGTTGTGTGCGATATATGTAGCCTCTCCGCAACCTCTCGAACAGTTATATGACGCTCTGTTAAGCAATTAGCACTATAAACTTCACATATCTTTTTGTGAGCCGCTGCTGCTTTCTTTCCTTTACGGAAATAAAATACTAAAATATGTCGAAAATGTTCGTTTCTGCACTCCATTTAAAATTAACCCACAACTAATAGTTTTAATAAAAATCACGCACTACTTGCTTTTGAAGTTACGTAAATGTAACTAGTATCACGCGACAAACGGTAAAGTACAGCACTAACATACGTTATACAAAAAATAAAGCAACGCTCTCTATCAGTAAAAACCGAAAGTACTTAGTTGCCAACCCAATACGTACCTTATAAGTACGTAATATTATAAAGCTTAAAGAGACGAACATGAAATACATTATATTTTGCGAGCTAATGATGTAAAAGTCAAACACTGATCTATCTTTTATTTCTAACATCCAGTTTACAAACAAATCCACATTTTATATCTGCTTTCCTTAGACAAAATAATAAGTACTAAAAAAAAAAACCTAAACGTACATAACAGTTTCTCATATTTTAACGCAGTGCATCGACTAGCAAGCTGGAATAAACGTATGACCTTACAATTACATAAAAGTGCTACATTCTTGAAATTTCGTTAAGGATAATTTCGTTCTTATCTATTACTATTGTGCTTCCATTTGTTTCCACTGTTTTCCAGTTTCGTAAGTGTTCCTGATGTTACAGAGGATTTACTTTCTTCAATCTATATTTTCTATTGCCAACTTTTTTGTATGCGCTCTTAGTTTTTTTGCATGTATATTTAAGACCAATGAAAATCAAAGGAAACTGAGGGTCATTTTTCATAGAGCTTAAAATATTTTTCTTGTTTTGGATCCTGTTCAAATTTTCTGGTAATGTTTCCCACAAATATGATTGCGAAATAACATTAGTTTGCCTTTCGTGCTTGTTGTTTAAAGACGAATTTTTATGGAGCTTACACTTAAAATCTTCTCATTATTTAAAGCTTTTTTTACTGCTTTTACCTCTAAAAATTCACGCGCGGCCACTGTAACAATATAGCACCATATCGTTGTTAATCACTGTAGTATACTGTAAAAGGTGAATGTTTTTCATATTATTATTGTATATCCTGTCTATTCTGTGTATGTGAAGATTATTTTCAACAAATTGCATTGTATCTCGTTTATGAAGGTTCCCAATACCTTTGATAACTGGTGCATTTGACGTGAATCATTTTCTGTAATCGCTAGAGATTTTCATTTGATTATACATTTTGAAAATCTGCTGTTAGATATTATGACCTTGAGTAACACACGTGTATGTGTCGTTGTTCTTGTTCATAAAGGGCCCTTAAATTTACGTACTCTCGAAATAATCGCAATACGAACACCTAGCAAAGTACGTTCATGAAACGAATTTAATTATTTTTGACAATACTTATTTATGCATTATTTTAAAATATTCATAGTTTTGGTTATGCAACAAATTCATTGTATTTTCTAACATGAATAACAATAACATATCGTTTATGTCGAAAATGTGTATTTCGACGAATACTGATATTCATATTCCTTTAAAATAGAGAGGTTGTTACAGCCACGTGCATAGTCGTTCCCTAACTAGACACTGGTAGTTGTGCCATACTGCTTATTACGAAAAGTCAGCCATCAACGTCGCATTGGCTAATCAGTACTAACCACATACGTCTATGAGCTACTAAAATTCTTTTCAGTATTCAATCCTATACCCTAATATTTTATTGGGAAATCCATTTTGATATATGAATACACCTAAAATATTTGTCTAATAAAAACAGAAGCGAAAAAGACCAGAAAGTAAGCTAAAATAAGCTTAAATAGTTTTACAAAAATTGCTCTTAGAAAAGAAATGAATTTAATTTTATAAAATAATTTTACGAACTGTTGTGGAATTAACAATTTTATCATTTTCTTAAAAGATGCAAATAACACACTTGTAACTGAGCTAAATATTGAAACATATTAAAAATCAAGTCAGGAATTTCATTATATATATTTCATAAAATTTCCTACAGGAAGTTGTAATTAATTCTGTTGGTATGTTCAATATTAATAAAATATTGATAATAGTAAGAAATCATCGATAGCAGCGTGGTTGGCACTATACATCAACCGCTTTTTTCCCCAGAGTTATTTCCAAGTAGTCGTTCTATAATAACTTAAGTGGAATTGATGTCGAAAAACACTGCAGATGTTCGAGGCAGTCCTGGATTTAAATCCGGCACCTTCGTATGAGCCCGAAGGTGCCAAGTCCAGTAGATGATTTGGGTAAGTTTAGTAAGTTCGGGAAAATTCCTTGTTAAATTCACGCAATTAGATGTAATGGAGACAGTATTAGAACAAAACTACTTTGAATTGATTTCAAAACGAAGTTACAGCAATGGGGTTATCTATTAGACCTTTATTAGTAGAAATCTTTGTGCTTAACATTATCTAAAGACTATAGCCGAACGACGTTTGTTGGGTGAGAATTCCTCGAAGATACTTCTCGGAAAAACCTCACTCAACGCAAGGATTTGCCGCAATTAGATATTAAAGCTTTTCTCTATTAGTAACCCCCGATTGTCCTTAGTTTTCCACCACTTGAATCTTCTTTTTTAATAATTATATGTAGGGAGGTACGCTTTCGTATGTTTTTCTGAAAAGTCGTTTTCCGCATTTAATTTATCTTGTCAGTGACTCAGAGTAACTAGATAATGTTTAGTTTTGTGTAAATTATAGATCGTATTTCTAATATCCATTTGTTGTCACGGCGGTATATTAGTTTCTGTGTTTCTGTGCACGTTTTCTTGTGTTTTTTTAGTAGAACTGAATATTTCTTCACCATCACTATTCTTTTTAGCTTGTAAATGGACACGTTCACTTAAGATTCTCCGTATAGTAGCTCGAGAGGCTCCCGTTGCACCCACAAAACGGTTTTATAGTTTTGTTTTATTTTCATTTGAAAATTTCCTCAAAATAATTATACACGTTAAACACAATACTCTTC
Source organism: Dermolepida albohirtum (assembly GCA_031893035.1). NCBI lineage: Eukaryota > Metazoa > Arthropoda > Insecta > Coleoptera > Scarabaeidae > Dermolepida > Dermolepida albohirtum. Next base: position 3,317 of record JAVIWB010000799.1, on the reverse strand, counting down.
GACTGGGAATTAAATTCCTTTCTTACATTCTTCGCCGCCATTGATTTCTTTTAATATGAAAATATGCTCAAAATGCATATATACTCGCAAAGATACATGCTACGTCAATCGACTAACAGCCACGGTATGCAAAAACTAACTGCAACCAGTTACGGTGAACGTCGCGCCGTCAATGTGTATTCATCTCGGGTATCGAGAGAAATTTATTCCAAGAAAATGATGTAGTGGTCTTCTATGAATTCTGGTTCAACAAATACAGTTGGATATAGCTACTTCTTACTCACGTTACCTTTATCAAAACAAAATTTCGATGACAGAAAATCCAACTTGTCTGTAAATATTAAGTAATTAATTTATAAAACCATTCTCAAACACATCTAACATATAATTATGAGGTGCCTCTATCTAATAGTAATATTGATATAATGGAAAGGTTCCAGTTAAAAGTGTTCAGGATAATTGATTGATGATTGTAGGATTCATCTCCAATTACATAATTAGATGCAATTTATAAATAGAAATTGCGAAATCGGAATTTTATGTAAGAACGATGTTAATCAGCTAAGTGTTTAGTTGAATAATTTGGTTACTAATCTAATGATAAAATTAACAGTGCCGCGAAGACAGTAGTTCTATTTTGTTTGACTTTATTATTAGATTTTAAATTTTAGTTAATTTATATCTCAGAGACAAAAAAGTTACTTAATTATACTACTGTAAGAACTTGATGCCGCGATAGCGCAGCGGCAGAAGCACTATATTTCGAACTAGTTATGAAGAGAAGTCGATGGTTTGAATCATGTTCGGGGTGGTACCGTATTTATGATTGCGTCTTTCTTGGAGGTAGTCACGATTTCTCCCGGTACTTTTCAGTGTTGAAGAGGAATAAATTCAACACTACTTTGTTTTTTACGGTGAATAGGGGTTAGTAATAAAGCTATGAAACACTTTCAAACATATAAAATACACACTCGTTTTCATAATCGCGGCAAATCGAAAAGGCTTCCAATTCAGTTGCGTACAAACTACAAAAAGAGACTAATAGGTTAACGTCCTGCATGTCATTATTATTTTCTATTTATTTATCCAGTTTGTTGATTATAACATACATATTTAGTTACAAATTGCAATTAAATTGAGAATTAAAAAACGTCAGTTCTAAATCTACCTTTTTATTATCTGAAATATTGATACTTTGGCTTTTAACGTTTTCGAAGTGTTAATTTTAGAATTCAAAATTAATATTCAATAAATTTTCATAAACAGTCTAATGATACTTGTAACAAGCGATCAAAAATATTATTAAAACGGTGAATACTTACTTTTAAATAATGTCTCAACTTCCTTGTAAATTTGGATCACCTAATTTATTTATATACACCTTCATTACCAATTACACTGTATTCTTCCGAAAATAGAATTTCAATTCTAAATTTAGTAGAATTAGAGAGATGCTTGTCACTCTGAACTTTGTATTTGTATGGGTTGATTCTTAACGATTCCAGATTTAAGGTCGTTAATTAATTAACGTAAAAAGTCGATACCTTTTATTGTCTACTTCTAAGTTTTAGAGTGAAACGAAAAGTTCATGGGTTCCTCTGGATGAAAACTAATTTGAGATAATAATTAGTTTAGAATTATTCATCTCAATCAATAAATATAACTTTAACTACGAATTATATGTATGTATATATATATATATATATATATATATATATATATATATATATATACATACATACAGCACGACCATCATATCCTTGGACAAAAATCTACTGCGCCTCGTAGGCGTGCCGAGTGGTACACTCCGAGTCATCGGTAAGCTGTTTGTGTCCTCAGTGTGCTTATGATCGTTGCGTGGTTAAGTTGTTATGTTACGGTTAGTCAAAGTGAGTAATTGAGGTCTTGCATTATAATTGGTTATTATTTGTTTTATTTATTATAATTAATAATGTCCAACTTAGGAGGTGGAAAAGGACTACATTCACAAACCCGTGAAGTTGTGTTTAATGTTTTTAAGTTTTTAAAGACAATTTCAGATAATGAAACAGACATAAGAAATTGTACAAAAAGCGAATTAAAGGAATACGTAGCAAGAGCAACTGGTGCTTCAAGAGCTTCTGTCTATAATATTTTAAAAGAGGGGAACGAATATCAAGCAGAACCAGAACGAAATGAGAAAGAGAACACAGAACAACTACCAGTTTTCAAATCGCCAAAAAAGAAAAGATCGAGGAAATGTTTAGTAATGGATTCAATAGACGACATTGACCTATACCAAATAAAACATATTATTTATAATTTCCACAAGACAAATAATCAGCGGATTACTATTAAAAATTTACTACAAAAACTTAAAGAAGATATAAATTTTCCGGGCGGCCGAGAATCCTTAAGAAAAATTATAAAGAAGCTTGGTTTTAGATTCTGTGCTACACAAAACAATCGCAAGATATTACAAGAAAAACCAGATATCAGAAACATTCGTACAAATTTTTTACGAAAAATAGATTTATATCGACGGCAAAATCGTCCAACTATTTATATGGATGAATCCTATATTCATAGCGGCCATACAAAATCGAAAAGTTGGACAGACAAGTCAAGAAATGGGTTATTTTCGACAATCTCCAAGGGCCAGCGTTTAATTATGTTGCACGCTGGAGGTGAGAACCATGGATTTGTAGAAAACGCTTTGTTACTTTTTAAATCCGGAACAAAATCCGGTGATTACCATCACGAAATGAATTTCGAAAATTACCAAAAATGGCTCGTTGAAAAACTAATACCAAATTTACCAAAAAATTCAGTACTAGTTATTGACAATGCTCCATACCACAATGTTCAGATAAATCCAGCGCCTAATTCTAATGCAAACAAGCAAAAAATGTTACACTGGTTGACCGAAAAAGGTATTGCCTGTACATCTGATATGACGAAAGCCCAGTTATATATGTTAATAAAATATAATAAACAACAACACTTACGATATAAAATAGACGCAATTTTGGAGGCACACGGTCATACAACTTTACGATTGCCTCCGTATCACCCTGAACTAAATCCAATCGAAATGATTTGGGCGACTGTGAAAAATTTTGTGGCATCACAAAATGTCACATTTAAATTAGAGGACGCTAAAAGGCTAGCCGAAGAAAAATTTAAAAGCATTACAGTAAATGACTGGAACAAACTTTGCACTCACGTGAAGAGAGTCGAAGATGAATATAAACAAAATGAAGTTTTTATGGATGTTCTTACGGAGTCACTAATTATAAACGTGGGTGCTGATACATCTGACAGTGATTTTGGTTTCA
>JAVIWB010000798.1:0-17637 GCA_031893035.1 Dermolepida albohirtum | reverse complement strand
CAACGAGATATATTATGCTGCTCTTCTAGATGAAGTGCAAATAGCTGTTACTGAGAAAAGAACTGCAATAGCTCAAAAGAAAGTGTTATTCCATAATGATAATGCATCGTTACACACTAGTCACATTGTTCGGAAAAATCTAGATGAACTATGATTTCAGATTATGCCCCCATTCACTAGATCTTCCATTTATTCGCAAAACTCAAGCAAAGGTAAAAAAGGTCGAGGTAGTAGTGATGTGCAAAAATGTAACAATATTCTATCGAAATACCGGCAGAATATTTTCAGTAAAGATAATTTATATTTGTTTGGAAATTCAAACACCACTGAACCACTCTGCGGTTATACGATATTGAGAAAGAATGCTGTTTCTTCAAGCACTAAGAATCCATAAGCAGTAACCTCTACGACGCTTAGAAAGCATCTTGCCACGCTCACACAATTATTCAACATGACTCTAAAACCGACGTCGAGCAGTGGACGACATTCATGGGACTCACTACAGGAGTACACGGAGGTTCCTGTAGATAACCCCATGACGAAAACCAAACAGCTAAAATATCAAAGTTGTTATTTTTTGTGGAAAAGGTTATACTAAAAAATTTTAAATGTAGACCTATTGAGGAAATTGAAATTGATTAGATGAAGACTTTAGTAAAGGGACCGATTCTTGAACCTCCTCATTGACCTTGACCACAATGCATGTTGGAACGGTCAAGGTCAATGAGGAAGGTCTAGAATCGGCTGAGCCCGAGGAGATTTCAATTTCAAGGTCGGCAATAACGTTCCAATATCAAGAGCGCTTCATGGTCGGTACGGTTTCGATGTAGGGGTCACGTCAAGGTCAAGGTCGCTTCGAAGTCGAAGTCGTTCAGGGTCGAGGTCGTTTCAATGTTAAGGACACTTCAAGGTCTAGGTCTTTTCAAAGTCATGGTCGTTTCAGTGTCGAGGGCGCTCCAAGTTCGAAGTCGTTTCGATGTTGAGGTCATATCAAAGTCGAGTTCAATACAATGTCGAGGTCGCTTCAATGTCTAAGTCAAGGTAATGTCGCTTTTCGATAAGAAGTTGGTTTTATTTCAATAACAGTTTAAGTTAGTGAACTGTTAGTGATATAAGTGAAAATGGGTATTAAAAAACGAACATAATTTCGAATTATTAGATAGAATTTACGCTTTAGAAATGATTGGAATAGAGGATAGTGATGATGATGGTGATGTTCTGGAACTTAGTATGTATATTAGAAAGCATTGGTGATATGGAAGATAATACGGAATAGGAAGAAGAATGTAATGATGATGTAGGAGAAATTATCGAAAAAGAGAATGAAGAAGATGTATAACAGGAGGGAATGTGAAGGTGTAATAGAAATTATTGTAGACTACATTTGTAATGACATTGACTTCGATGCCGAAACAATTACATTAACAACAGAAGATTATGTAAATGATCTGGAGTAGTATTAATTTATTAAATATATACATGTAAATAATATGTTGAAGAAATTATTATTTAGAAAAAATATCAAGTTTCAATTTAAAGATTATTCATTCATTTAACCTTAAGTAGGAGTTTATTATTATCTTTGATGAGAGGAGCTGGAAGGTTTGAATGTAGATACCTGCTGTATAGCAGGAGGTTTATAAGGAGATGTTTGTTTTCATTTGAGTAACAGTTCAACTTTGCGTTTTTACAGTGTAGTTTAAACTTACGGTGTATTCATTGTGTATAATCGAAATGTTCGAATGTAAATATTGTGGAAAAAATTTACTCGCGGAGATAATAGAAGTCAACACATGTTAACTTCATGTAAAGGAAGTAGGATGAAAATAGATAATACATGTAATAATTTAGATTTAATGAAATGTAAAATATGTAATGTATTTGTGGAGAGAAATTGTTATACTGCACAAATTCGTAGCGCAATGCATCGAAGTAAAGCATTCGTAGTAGTTGATAATGGTGTAAAAAAGAACGTTGCAGCATTTGGAGATGGGATAGTAAGTTATCAAATATCTGATCCATCTCGTACATACATTGATGTGGAAGAATTTGCGCATAATATTAGAGAAAAAGTTATAACATTGATAGATGGTATTTTATATGGGCACAATTCTTTGAAAATAAATTTGGAACTGTATGCAATATATTATTTATTAACCAAGGAGAATGTGGAAATAATAAAATGAGTGAATTTTAAGAGTGGGGTTCAGGTAAATAGAGATTAACGTTATTGTTTTGTTATATTATTAATTTAAATTTCTATATGCTTTAGGATGGGCGTTGAGAAATATTTTATATTTAAAAGTGAATACGAACAAGTATTATCCAATGAGGGGTACCAGTTATATAGATTTACCAGCGTCAATAAAGAAAAGGAAGGCAGTCATAAATGTTCAAAATTCTGACAGCGCTTGTTTTGCTTGGGCTATTACTTCAGTTTTAGCTGAGCCAGTAGGAGTTCCACAAAGGGTTACTTCATATCCACATTATGATACTGTGGCTGACTTCACTGATCTAACTTTCCTCATTTCTTTGAAAATTATTATATTAGAAGAAAAAAATAATATTTCTATCAATGTGTACAGTATTGAAGAATACTTTAATGGTACAACAAAAGTACATGATATAATAGGTCCCTTATATTTTACAAAACGGAGAAGAATGATATATGGATAATGGGTCCATATTAATTTATTACTTATTAGCACGGAAAATGGGAATTCACACTATTGCTGGATTAATAAAAATTTGTCTCTACTAACTACTGCTACTGTCTGTCACATTGAAAGTTTCAGTCCGATATAGGGTAGGTGGGCAGACTGTGTATTAAGTAGATTTTGGGATTAAGATGTCAGTAATATTGTGGTGAGAAATTATTATTTATAAGAGCTTTGGTAACATGACTTAATTCCTGATGTCCCGTATTGATAACGCCCTGTTTCTGGGCAGGATGATGATGTTGAGATACGAAGTGTGTGTGGGTTTGCGGTACACTGAATGTCCTACGTCGGCAGTTGTATCAGTGACGCGGTTCCAGCCCGGAAGCCCAGAAAAAGATAGTATGGACCACGACCGCGGAAGTCTACGTACCAGATGAACCATATTCTTTCGCCTGTTATGTAAAATGTTGTTTTGATAAAAACTAACTAAATTGCGTTTTTATCGTGGGGAAAATACAGCTATTTCTTTTATAAAAGAGTTAGAAACGGATGTTAAATTTTTATATAAAAATTATTTAGTGGTAGAAATGAAACCTTTATGTCAGGTATGGGCAACCCTTGAGATATTGTGGGGCAAACTTTAATGTGCAAACACGTTCGCGGGCCGCCTTCAAAAGTAGTATTATACATTTTAAAGTAGTGTTCATAATTTTTAGCGATAGATATCAGACATGGAATAATACGACAATGTCTCGCGGGCCGGATCAAATCTTACAGCGGGCCGGTTGTTGCCCATATATGCTTTAGATAACGAAGAGCGTATAAATTATGAGCAAGCAAGAATATGTTATATATGTGAAAAAGAAATAGAATCGCTTGAAGAAAAAGTTAGCGATCACGATCACATGACTGGATTGTATCGAGGTGCTGCGTATATGGTGTGTAATATAAATTATAAAGAACCCCGATATGTGACAATTATTTTTCGTAACTTATCGAATTATGATACTCATTTATTTGTAAAATCACTAGCACTAGAAAAGAAGTAGATGTTATTGCAAGAAAAATACATATCGTTTTCTAAGAAAATACATGTAGGAGATACTATCGATTGCAATGGTAAAAAAGGAAAGTGTTTTACAAATTGAGATTTTTAGATTTTTGCAAAAATTAGCATCTTATGTAGATGATGAGCAGTATAAATAAGTTCAAAGATATTACGTAGGTGAAAAATTTAATTTAATACGTCAGAAAGGTAAAGGATGACCACGGGATGTATTTACATTTTTGATGCGACTGTACTCGGTCTCGGTAAATCATGGGAGGAGGGGCGGGCGGTCATTCACCTCCCAAGCAGTGGCCATTTAGGTATTCCAGTCGCAATGGAGCCATGGACAGTTCAACAACGCGTGTTTATGTACGATTCTTATGTAAGAAACAATGATTCAGTGGTAGCGGCTCAGCGTGATTTTCGCATTCATTTTAACGTTGGACGGTATGGAGCCGTACTTACCCGACCAACGATTATGAAATGGGTTACAAGTTTTCGGTCCACAGGCAACATTATGGGGAAGAAACCACCAGGCGCTACACGAACAGTGAGGACTCCGGAGAACATTGACAGAGTGAGAACAGCAATGATTAGGAGTCCTGGTCGTTCAGCTCGACGGCACGCATCTTCATTACACATGGGACGTGAGTCGGTCCGAAGACCCAAGACAGCTTCATGCGAAACCTCTCCATTCGCCTCGTGTGACTGTATGGTGTGCGGTGTCGAGACAACATGTTATTGGTCCCTTCTTTTTTGAAGAGGATGGAGTTGCGGTGACAGTGAACGCGAATCGGTACGTGCGTATGATCAACGATTTTTTTTTCTTACAACTGCAGATGCTCAACTTGCAACAGGACATATGGTTTCAGCAAGATGGAGCTACTGCACACACAACAAGAGTTTCGATGACGTTGCTGCGAAACTTGTTCCCAGGTCATGTCATTTCAAGATTTGGAGATGTGCCCTGGCCTCCTCGTTGTCCCGACCTCAACATCTGCGATTGTTTTTTGTGGGTACATTTGAAGGAGAAAGTTTTTCAACGCAAACCTCGTAATTTGGAAGATTTGGTAGAGGCAATTCGTGAAGAGGTGGCACTAATCACCGAGGAGATACAACAGCTAGTATGGCAGAGCTTCCTCAACAGAATTGAAAACTGCATCAGAGAAGACGGCCGCCACCTTCCTGACCTTATTTTTGCAAGTTAAATTAAATTGCACATCCTAACAAACATGTCAGAAAAGTAAATATATTTTTTGTTTAAAAAATTAACACCGTTTTGCTGTTTTTAAAATGTTAATACTTCCCGTGGTCACCCTGTATATTCCCATATAATTACGTAACTTCCTACGAAAGTCTTTCCACATCAAAACTGCCTAGTAAAGAAAGTTTTTATGATCTACTCTCAGATAGTCACGTAAGTGATGAAGATTATTACAGAGCACAAAAGGTTTGAAATTTGTTTGAGTGTCAATCGCTAAGAAATATAGTGATATATATATTCAATCAGATGTTCTACTACTTGCGGATATTTTTGAAAATTTTCGAAATATTTGCATGGACAATTATAAATTGAATCTAACACATTATTTTATATCACGAGGATTAAATTTGCACGCTATGTTGCGCATGACGCGTATAAGTTTAGAATTACTCACAGATGTTGATATGTTTAATTTTTTTAGGAAGGGTGTACGTAGAGGCGTGAGTATGTGTTGTAAGAGAAAGGAAATTGCTAACAACGAATTCTTACCAGAATATGATGCGTCAGAGGCCAAGAAATATATATTATATCTCGATGTAACGAATTATATGGTTATGCCATGACATTCAATTTACCACATGGTCAATTTGAACGGTTAGCAAATGAGGAGCTCATGGGAATGGATAAACTTGCTTTAGAAGATGATGGAGACATTGGCTATATTTTCGAAGTAGATTTAGAATACCCGAAACATCTTCACGACCATCATAATGACTTTCCTTTCTGTCCAGAACACGTTATTCCACCTCATTCGAAGTATTTTAAGTTAATCCCAAACCTTCACAATAAATCTAATTATGTGAAACATTACCTAACTCTGAAACAATGTATAAATCATGGATTGAAACTATGTGGGATCCGTCGTGAAATTGGACTTAAACAAAGTCAGTGGTTAAAGAAATACATTGATTTTAATATAATAAAGCAAAACGAATCCACCAGCGAGTTTTTTAAGCAATTTTGTAACTTAATGGTTAATAGCATTTTTGGAAAGACAATGGAAAATCGCGTCAATATAAAACTGGTTTCCCATTGGGAAACTATTCATAAAAGACTTGGCGGTGAGGCATATATTGCAAAGCCAAATTTTAAATCATGTAATGTCTTTTCTAAGTCCCTAACAGCCATCGAATTGGCACAAGTACGTGTAGATTATGTGAAGCCTGTGTATGCAGAATTCACAATTTTAGAAATAACTAAGGAGGTAATGTATCGCTTCTTTTATGATTTTGTAGAACCTATGTTCGATACAGAGGAAGAATTGTAAATGAAACATTTGTTTATTTTATTCTTTATTTATTATTCTTTATTATATTTTATTTTTTTTTTTTTGAAAAGACAGCATTATTTTTTTTTAAAATGAAAAAATAATACTATCTTTGTTTTTGTGCCACTATTTTTTTTGGGGAAGGTAGTGGCCACCTCAGATCCTCCGACGCTCGATCCATCCATCCACCTAAGGAGGGCCTGAGCAGATGGATAGTTGATAGGGATGAACTTGGGGAGTGAACTATGATTATGTAGAAATATGATAGATGAACTGAAAGTACTATAAATATTTTTTTCAAAAAATAGAAATATTTAAAAATATTACAATATGTAAATATTTAAAAATACTATAATATGTAAATATTTAAATTTCGAAAAGCAATGAGTCAGTATCAAAGTAAAGAAGTCGTCCGGAAACTACCTTTTTACTTAAAAGTAGTTTCCGGAGTTCATCTCTCCACTATCCGACTCTGGTACTACAAATTGGTGTAGCAGTAATCGCAGTCGCAACAGTAGTCGACGTAGTAGTAGTAGTCCACGCTGTTTACGTTTCCTGTAAAGAAGTCGTTGAGCTCTCAACATATGTCTTTCTGCTCTACTTACTCAATTTGTTATACACAATGTCAGGTAAACGGCCAAGAAATTTCAGATAAACGGGCAACAAATAATGGTGGAAAAGTAACTACTTGCGGGAAAATTGATCCTGATGCAGGAGGAACTATTAGACACTGATACAAGAGAAACAGGAATAATCACGTTTGTAGCTTTTGTAACTGTTGGAGTTACTACAGCTGGTGTTACTGTAATTATTTCAGCTGCACTTGCAACCGGCGGCACAGTAATAATTTCGCCTACATCAGCTGATGTTACTACGGTGGGTAGTATTACAAACCTTAACCATTGCCATTCTTCCGAATCGTCAGTCCATTCCGAATTATCAATATTGTCAATATTATCAATATTGACGGTGTTAGTATTAATATTTTCAATATTATACTATACGCTTCTGTCATTTCCTTACAGGAAGGAAATATAAGTGAAATATCAAATTATAATCCAATTTAAATTCTTTCAGTTGTTTAGTGTAAAGACAATAGTATTCGCAATTTTTGTTTTTTTTTTCCTCTTTTTAACACATGTTTAGCTCAGTTATTTTCCTCTCTACTCGCATAATTGATAGCATCAAATTATTAAATATAAATTGTAACATAATGAATAGAATAAGATTTGGAATTTTGGACATTCCTTTACTATTATAATCAATACAAAATGCAATGAAAGGTACTGGAATTTCCAAATTACTTAAATTACTTAAACTTTTAATTGATTCATTTTAATCATTCTTGTTAGCATTATAGATACAAAATGTGATTTCCATTTACATTTGAAGTCTTATTTATTGATGCTTACTCTCTATGCAAACCATTTCTATTCAATGAGTTTTTTAAATTAATTATGATTTTAACTCTACCTACCAAGGCTTAAAGACACTCCACAATTTACCTGATTGGTAAAAGTTAACAGTAGAACAAGTATTCAGAAAGAATTCAAGGATATGACGGCATCAAGACTAGTATTACATATTCAGGTGTTCGAAACGTTGGGTTTAATAAAAATTACTGTATTTAAACCTGTATTTTATTAACTAACAAAAGAAGTGAAAAATTCCAGCGACAAATCTTAACATGGTCCTTCGGTCGGATTCTCCGTAAAAGTCTTACCACGGTCCGTCGAAACGAAACTCAAACAAGTAAAACAACATTAGTGTTTAAATTCTTCTGAAAAAACGGTACAGGGCAGTATCTAAATTGTATCTAATCGCGTCAGAGAAGGTGTTAAGAACAGCAATGTCTTCGGCACAGGGTAGCATCTAATTTGGATCGGATTGTATCGAACAGTCTCAAGATCTACACAGTAGGACGTCTATTTTCCTATAACTGCTGTCTTATTCCTTTCTCTTACATCTGATATTTGTGTCAAAACAATGAATGATTTAACAGTACTCATTCCTAAATTCGTGAACAAATAGAACTGAGTTTCTGTTCGAATTCAAGGAAATTTCAAGTCGAGGCTATTACGGGAGATCAAACCATCCAATAAACGGAACGCATATAGTTTGAAGATAAATATTTTACAGTTATCGCCACAGCACCTGCAATTCTAGAACAATCTTCAACTCAGCTACCTCTCCTTACTTATAATAGTTGAAATAATAGCGCAGAGCGTGAAACTTTCCTACTGATAAATCACGTAAAGAAACTTGTGATTCTCGAGTTAAGACTTTTAAATTAAAAATCGCTTGAACATGATCGTGAATTATCAATCGTTTATTTTCGAAACGTTTTTAACAGGTCCCATGCAATATCAAAACTGTCTTTAGATAAATTAAAAATTTACTGTATACCAACCAAATTAGATCCGGTTTCCAAACGCGAATAGAAATAATATTCGAACATCCAAGTCACAACCTAATAAAACAAATTTCGCTAAAGAAATCATCTCAGCGTTGTGCTTTTGTGACGCTTCATATACAATCACTCAATGTTGTATGTTTAGTAAACTCCCTTGACATCAACTATCTATGAGAGAGTAATTTTTTAAACGTATGCAAATCTAAATCATTTTATAGAATATGGCAAAAAAGACACCATATATTGATTCACTTAGAATCTCAACCTATAAAGTCACCTGAACCAGTACTACCCTTATACTCCGATACCTCTTGACTGGAAGGGCCATTACTTCGATTCCTGTACCAAGGGCGTTGGAGATACTGGAAAGAAGGTTATCACACTACTAAGACATACAAGGAATACATTTCAGAATTGTATACCAGATGCAAATGGAAACATAGAGTCTCAGATATAAAGCAGGTGGGCGGTCTTGTCTTTCTTCAAATTGACGATCAATCGCCTCTATCTGGGAAGCTAAGTTGTGTGTTAGAGCTTCATCCTGGTAGGATGACTCCATTAGAGTTATTATGGCGAAAACACCAACTACAATTGTGAAACGAGCAGAGCGACAAGTGTGTGTTTTTCTAGAATAGTAAACAACCATTTAACTGAAAGGTATTTCACTTTTCAACAAGACCAGCAAACATTCTGAAAGGTACAAGATTTCAAAAGCCGACGCTTTAAAGTAGGGCATCAATTGTAGTGTAAGGACAATAATAATCGTAATTTTTGTTTTTTTCTCTTTTAAACACATGTTCAACTATTTTTCTCGTTACTTGTGTAGTTTGTGACGTCAAATTATTAAACATAGATTGAAAAATAATGAACAGAATAAGATCTGGAATTTTGGACATTTCTTTACCATTATATTCAATACAAAGTGCAAGGTAGTGGAATTTACAAATTGCTTAAATTACTTAAACACTTAATCGATTCATTCTAACCATTCCTATTAGTATAACAGATATAAAGCGGCATACATTTACATGTCGCTCTTATCGATGTGATATTTACCAGGCCGCATTTAATTTAATTATTTGTAAATGTATATTATGAGATTTTCATTTCCGTTTATTATATTTCCATTTTATTACATTTATTGATGCTTTCTCTATACGCAAGCTGCGTTCGCATTCAAAAATTTTGGTTAATTAGTTTTGTTGTTAATCCAACCTGCACAGTCTTGAAAACATCCCATAATTTACCTGGCGGGTAAAAGTTTACAATAGAAGAAATGTCTAACAAGAATTGTAGCAAATAACATCCATCAAGACCAGTATCACATAATCGAATGTTCGAAACATTATGTTTAATAAAAATTACTGTATTCGAACTTGCATTCTATTAATTATCTAGAAAAAGTATCAAACTCCAACATCAGTTACACCAAAGCATCAGTTACACCAAAAAGTTTCAAAAACATACTTAAATATAAAATTGTTTCTGTTTCCAAAAGAAAAAATTATTATTTAATTCGACTCAATTTGGTTTTTGATGTGGAAAGCCTACCACAACGTGTCTTAGAATTCGTCGATTGCACATTATCTCCTTTAGGAAGAGGAATATATTGAGAATATGTTCCATTTGTGATATTAGGCAGAGCTTTGATGGTAGTGATCTCTTATATATAATATAGCAGGTTGTTAGAATAAACGATAAAACTTAAAAAGAACTAACTATGCGATTGAATGTCCCACAGAGCTTTGTATTGGGACCTAATATTTTATTTTTGAAATTTTGATATTAACGGTATTTCGAAACATTGTATTGAAGAAGAAGGCAAATCTCTGCAATATTATCATTCATCTGTTTTCATAAATGTTGGCTTTTCGGATATCATGCCGTGTGTCTTGGCGGTCTTTAGAAGGACTGTTCTGTATATATATACATATACAATATATATATATATATATATATATATATATATATATATATATATATATATATATATATGTATATATATATATATATATATATATCCATTTTAATGTTTTCACAGCCACCGAATGAATTGTTGATTTCTTGGGTATCGCACTATGTATCGTCCCGGTCCATAGAAGGATTGTTGTGGCGACGTTTCAATAAGATCTCAATTATCTTCTTGTCTTGACCTTTGTTCAACTCGACACCAGCGAATGGCGCACGTGCCTTTATAAGTTTCATCGACGCTGCTGTCAGCACCAATCGGTGTAGGGGTACGTATGTCGGCAGTTGTATACTTTGTTTGCATGTTTGTACAAATATTAATAATTAACGGTCTCCAGGTAGGTGGCAGACGTTGTCTGTTATTACGCTTATTGCTTATTGCTTCTCTATTTATATAGTCACTCGCGTGGTTCTTGTGGGCAGATGTTTGCTTTCTACTGGAGTCTTTGTCCCGTCAAATTTAATATTGTATCCAGTCATAATCGTGTGCTCTGCTAAAGGTGACATAATTGCTTATAGATCTGAATATATGTCTTGATAAGGCCTATATCTCCACGTGTATAAAAGTAAATTCATATACAAAAGTAACCAAAACTTGTGAGAGAGTTACAAACGCGAAAACAAAAACTTTAATTTATCACAGCCCAGAGTTAAAAAAAAAAAGAGTGAAATACAATAAGTTCTATCAACGCTTATGCGTATTAGTAAATTGAATAGTACTATAATAACATAAATATAAAAATTATAATCTTTGGCAAAATAAGGTTTAAAAAAACTGATTTGCATCAATTTGAAAAAAAACGGAGACGTAATTAAATAATCCACGTGGTGGACGTACATCCTTATATATCGCAGTTAGATTAATTAACGAAGTAATAAATACATAATTTGGTACGTAGACTTCCGCGGTCGTGGTCCGTGCTATCTGCTTCTGGGTTTCCGGGCTGGAACCGCGTCACTATTATATCTGCCGACGTTTCGTACCCATTTGTATGGGACATCTTCAGGGCTGAACTACTGCACTGAAAGTGCAGTAACATATTATGAAAGTAATCATATTATGAACATATTATGAAAGTAATCAAATTTTCGATAACAAAAATCCATGTAATATAAGAAAATGAATAAAATAAAATACATAAAGAACGGACATTTCTCTCAAACATACTTTTCAAAAACAAGACTATTCAAACTCAATCACAACATACGAGGAATAGGAAATTCAACAACAAAATACATCCAGTATGAATATAGGACAAATTCCGTTAAATGGATGAAATAAGCTATTACAGATAAAATTATAAGGGAGAATAGAATAGTAGAACTGCAATTGTTTTAATATCTCCTTACGGATTAACCTTAACTACGAGAGTTATGATGACCACTGAAAAATATACGAAACAAAAAAGCAAAAACGAAATCCTGAAAACGACCACTTAAATTATGATGTTTTAGACACGATAAGACGATAATTGCTATGTGAAGGCCACGATCTCTTGAATTAACACCTGCAACTTATATTACGAAATATGATTCCTTGGAATGTCAAAAAATATATTTAGTGAAGTGAAAAATATTTCGAGAAAATGTAGCAAAATTTTAGCAGTGTATCATGTTTCAGTGCACTTGAAAATGTCAAAAATTTAAAATAGGTTGAAAAGTATTTTAGTAGTTAATAAAATCGTAATATAATTATTCAATGAAATATCACAAATTAAAATAAGAACTTAAAGTTCAGAACAGACATTAATTCAAATGTATGCAAGAATTCTCAAAAGTAAAATAAATGAAGAAATTGGAAAACAGTTAAATAAGCTATTAATAAATATTAGATAAGTTCTAGTTTTGCACAGTGTATACTAACGATTATTACATAACTTGTATGAATTTTGTTAATTATTCTGTTTGTGCTTTGGTATTAACGTAATATATTAATTTATGCTTTACACAATATAAGTTTTCTTTGGAATATCCCAAAAGTAACGTTTTTAGGCATATTACGCAGGAAATTCATCTAATTTTAGATATTGCCGTTACAATCAACAAATGACTATAAATATCCCGCTGGTGAAATTTAAAAAGTAAGACAATATAATATATGTAATTTCTGAGAATGAAGGCTTGACCTCGCATACGGTATTTCCAACGTACCGCACAATGTGTGTTAAGTATCTACTTTTTGTAGTACGTCATAATAACTTGTATGTCCATCCTTTTTGTTTGTAAATATTTGCACTACATCACAAATATTAAATAACTATTTTCCAGCATTTGTAAGTAACTTGTTGTTTTATTAATTATATTCGAGGACAAGGTTATTGTATTCCTCTTAAATGGTGACAAACGATTTCATAACAGATGACTTAAAGCACCATATACTTATAAAGCTTTAAATACACATATTACTTCAAATTTTTGGATTCATAGAATATAAGTGTGCCAATTAGTTGAATATCGTCTATTGCGCATTATTTATTGTATTAAAAAATATTTTAAGTAAAAGAAATTTCTTAAAACCGTCATTTAAAATTCAATTAAAATTAACTAAAGTCTGGTTATTAACAGGGTAAGGTAATGATGGTTCCTTGCTTCGTTGCTGTTTTCATAACGGTGCACTAATTAGAGATTTAGATGATGTGAGTTTTTATGTCAAGAGGCTCTGAATACATTCCCATAAAGTTTCATAATTAATTGGCTTTTAATAAAAGAATGTAGTGGACCGGATATACGTCATTGTCGTGTCTTTTTTTTCTGGACGTTACGTTAAGCTAGCAGAACTTTCGAGATCGGCATTTCTTGGGGAGTTATCGTATTGTGTGAACGTCATTGTTCATTGTGGGTTAATTTATATGTATTGTTGGGAAACGCTTTTCCTTCAACTAATTGTTGGATTCTGGAATACCTAATTATTACTTCGACAAATTTGGATTAGTATTTAGTGAGAATCTATTCAACGAAATTCACAAGGACGTGGATAGACCATCTCCATTTTGTAGCAACGCTCGTTATAGGAAATTTCTTTTAGCCACTCTCCACAATAGTTGCGGATTCTTTACAACAGCTGAAATTCTTGGTTTTTCCTCACCACAGTGAGTGATTCTGAAAATAACTAAAACACTAAGCAGCCATTAGTTTGAGTAGCTGTTGTTTTTGATGTCCTCTTGTTCACTACGAAGCCAACTGCCAACTGAACATCCTCCTGCATTTATCGAGACATACCTGAACAAATTTAATAGTCACAGGTTAATAGTGACTCGAGCACCCCGGAAGACCTCGATGCAGTAACCTTGTGTATATTTAAGGTAGAGAAATCTTTAGATGGTATTTTTGTCTGTACATTAGGTAGTCACGAGACTATTTTATTAGTAGTTTAAGAATGATTAAGGCAATCGTACCATAATTGGCATAGTATTTATACTGGTGCTACGTGCTGATTGCACAAGAGAGCAAATGCTGCGGGTCGCGAACGACCGCTCGGGGGAGCTTAAGTTGTTCCGGGCAGCAACCGAACGATGCCAGCCAGCTATCGCGGAGGTCGTGATTCGCAAGTTCAGATTTTATTTTTTATATTTGATTTCAGCCTTGAGATTACAAAAAAAGAAGGGCGCCAAGAGCGAAATTTACGGCGGATGTATTCGTTTGGTTTCTCACAGACTGTAGCTCTATTGGCCTGTGAGTTGCCTAGAATTCCCCACAGTTTCGACGGGTAATTAAAATTGACACACCCAGTACATTTGTACTCAACAATTCCACAATTTATTGATTATTCCCTCAACAGGTGAAAATTGGTTATATACATAAATATACAAGAATCAATGTCTAATTTTACATAAAAGGAGGAAATAAATATCTCAACAACACAAAAAAAACATTAAAGTTTTCGGCGACCCCGATATATATATATATTGAGTTTACATTTCCCACATATAATTTCGTAAAGTAATTAAACCTACAAAAGTTGATTCCCTAAATTTATTACATTACCCACATATAATTCTGTTTTTTTTTTTTTGCTAATGTCGAAGTATAATTTAGTAAAACTGGAAGCTACTTATCGCATTCCGTTCTGTGGTGCAATTCCCGTGCCGTGGTGCAATCCCCGTGCGGCCCAGAAATTCCGTCGGAGGTTGGTGGCACCTACGGAAGAGTAGCGTTGGCCGTCACGATGCTTCGTCGGAGTTTTTTTGTTATATGAGCGGGCACCTAGACCGCGGTAATTGGGAAACCCTATAACAACAATACCAATAAGGAATTGTACTCAAATTCTTAGTTAATTGGCAGACACATACCTGTGGATTTTGCTAATTACGCTCAGATACACATGCGATTATGAGAAATCGAGTTTTCTTCAAAATCAATTCTAGGGCTTAATGTGTTATAAACATAATTTTGGTCTTTGTTTTGGTGTTCGATCAAGTTCATTTTTATCGTTCGTTGTTACTCTTAACACCCTCTCGTATCTGTCAGTGAAGTATAGGATAATAGATATTTTAATTCTGTTTTAATTAATATAATTGAATTAACATAATCTTATGATTATTGTCTTTGCATTGATTGTAAGTTATGCCCTATAACATAAGATTTCATTTTGTATACATGACTACGTGACATAAAAACAAGATGGTTGTCGTAATCGGTTTTTTAATCGATTTCCTTCCGAGAGACAATACTTGTTGTCTCTAAAGGCCGTGGTAACAGTTAAGTCTATATGCTAGCGTACAATTTAGTTACAGGATCATTTAAGAATGTTTTGGATCCTGTTCTGAGTTATCTAAGCCCCAAGAAAAATTTAAAAGCAAAGCAAATTAGCAGAAGGTATTTATGTAATCATTTATTCCTATAATCCGTAGAGTTAGCAGCTGTAACCAATTTTGACTGAATAGACAGCCTTATCAAAAAGGTATCTTCATTAATCTATTAGGTTTGTCGATTAAGGGCCTCGTAATTAAATAGATCAGTATGTAACAGTAACAGTCCTCACTTATTTGTCAACTCTAATTTGATTAAGGACTTGCTGTACAGTAGTAATAATTTTTTTTACTCTTAATAATTAATTAGTTTACCATCAGATAATTACTATACTTTTTTTGTAATTCGCTTGAACATTTACTTTTTATATCACAGTTAATCTTTACCTTTTGCCATTTCCGTAACGTAAGCATTTCTTTTTTTAAAATACTTATTCATTATAAACTAACTTTCTCTACACTGTGTAAGTCAAAAGTAATGGCCATACAATAAACTCGTATAGAGCTTAACCTTTTCTTCGTAAAAGGGACCCCTTGTCTTTATGATTTTAGTTAACAGAAAGAACGAACGTATTTCTTTTTTCTGATCCACCATTGTTTCAATATTGGCATAGGAACCTTCAAGGAAACAATATTGTGGCGTCCTGTTACAAGTTATTAACAGGGAACCCTCCCTCAGTCTCTGAATTAATACTTCACTTAGTTTAGCACCCTGAAGGTTAAGCGAAAGAATTGTTGGTTAGGTATTTTTTTTCTGATAACAGTTGTTTTTGATGAATTTCATTAACTTTTTTTAATAAAACGCTAATAGATATTGCCGCTTACAACATTTCTCTTCTTTCTTTTCTCACGAGTAACACATTGTACTTAATTGTTTCCTTTCTTGTGCGATTTAACTGCCTATCATATTACTGCATTAGCAACCTCTTTATCATTCACTTTTCTTCTCAAGTTTCGGTTAGTTACTGACCGTCTTTGTTGCTTCTCTATACTTTAGTATTAATTTTAGATTGCTTTAATTATTTAGGCGATAATTGTGGATTGATTATAGTTAATTTCGTAAGGAATTTTATCATTTCCATAAGACCATTTCAATTCTTAATTATTAGTACTATTGAGATTATTTAACTTTTTTAGTGATCAGTTATTCTTTAATGTGTGGAACTTAAGTTTAGAGTGTGTCTAGTTCGAATCTGGAATTTTGAGCTTTCTTTTTCTTTTCTCTTTATCAATTTTGAGATTATAGGTTTTTCCATTTTTTTGAACTATTGAACGTAGTCAAATGTAATTTCTCTTTGAAACCTAGATATAATGAGGTCTTCGGGATTTCTTGGTATGTTCGCCTTGACCGACACCATGGCGACAGCATCGTGGCCTATTGAAACGGTATATCTTCGGAAAGATGAACTTATATATAAACTTAAATATAGAGGTCTAGAAGCCGGTGATTCTAATTCGGTAGATCAGTTACGCAGCCAAATGAGATCGTTGTCACGTAGGGAGAATGTCAGCGCTACTTTGACGTATTTTTTAAATAGACGTAGAGACTGAGTTAGAAATACTTCGCCGGTATCGATTCCGAAATGCATGTGGGTTCTTATGAGGTTGCAAGTCTGACAGTCAGATAAACTTTGGGTACGAATGCAATATATCGCCTCAATCGACTCCCTTTTGTCGTATCAACTGAGGAACATAAGAACGAACGCCGACTCTTCTTGGCAACGTTGTTGGAATGTCTGGACGAGGTTGATTGCATGAAGGCTTCAACAAGTCAACCTATGCGAGACGCACTGAATTCAGTCACCTCGGCGACTGAGCCAATTCTACTTCCAGACTTCTGATTCGGCTCACATGATGAACTCTACCTTATGGTATCATCTTCTTATCAATGGCGACCAGTTGAGAAGTGGCAGCTTAAATTTAATTTTTATAATAACAATTTTTTGGAGTGCATAGAGGAATTTCGAATCGCTCGTGAAGTTTCTGAATCACAGTTGTTTGAGTCTGCCATTGATTTGTTCGAGGATAGCGCGTTGATGTGGTTTCGTTCTTTTCGGTATCAATATCCTAATTGGAAGTCTTTGCACTATGTCAAGCACTATGAACCCCCTAATTACAAGGCTTGACTTTTTGAAGATATTCACAATCGAACGAAGATATGCAATTAACTTCATTAGTATCTAATCCATCATACGGCACAAAAATATATTATTACTATTTCAAACAAGATTTTCATCCTAGCATAAACCAACATCTCACCCAACCACTG